>JAYXIM010001833.1:0-211000 GCA_037575425.1 Anastrepha fraterculus
TATATTTTTTTTCGCCTGAATTATCCGTTTTTTTGGGTACGACTATAAGTGGGCTTGCATATCTTGAGTGGCTTTTTCTAATTATACCTTGTTCCTCCATTTCTCTGATCTGTTTCCTTACTTCTGCTTCGTGTTGAGGTGGGTATCTATATAGCTTTGAATAGATTTGCTGTTGTGTAATGGTTTTTATCTCATGCTGAATTTCTGTTGTATTAGTTAATAAATCGCCTTCTCTAAACAATAACTTGTTATATCGGTTTAGTAATTTTATAATTTCACTACGTTCTTCATTATTTAAATGATTTAATTGAAGCCTTTCGAATTTAGGATCACTGGTTTCAAGCATGTAAATTTGATTAAATTTATATGGGTTATTAATAAAATAAGATATTTTTCCATTTAGTGTTATTTGTCCTTTTTCTATATTTATTTGGGCATTTAAAAAGTTTAATATATCGATACCTATAATGAAATCATAAGTTCTCCCTTTTAATGGGGTGATCTTCCAACGAATCCTGGCATTGTTAGGTAAATTAAATTGCTCCGGGCTTTTTGTGTGTACTTCATAATTTATTGTATCCTTATTTGTTAATGTACTAAATGTTATGGGATATTTTAATTTATGTATATCAAAATCATTTATTTCCTTATTAATTAAACTAAAACTGGCACCTGTATCTATTAGTGCTACGTATTCTTTATTTACGATCTTTAATGTTATCTTTGGCAGGCATTCAGTGGCTGCCTCGTAAAAAATGGTATTATTAATTTCAGGTCCTTCTGGGCTTTGCCTACCTAAATTTAAGCGATCTTGGCCAAACTTATGAGTAGGGTGTCCTGCCACTCGAGGATTGTTATAACACCTTTCAATATTGTCCACTTCCATGGGTTCCATACGGTTTTGTCTAGGCGGTTGCCAGCGAACTTGGTTGGAATACGGCCTAGCGTGTCCCATTTGTGGCACACGTTGGAACTGTCTTGGGGTGTTATTATTTCGTGCGTCATTTTGGAATCTGTATCTTCCCGAATTATTTAAAGGATTATTAAAAGCGTTTTGCTCTTCGCGCCTATAAAAATCATTAGTCCACCTATTTCTTTCTTGAAATTGTCGGTTATTTCTTTCATCCCTATTTTGATTATTATATGTCCTATTCTGATTATTATACGATGTTTTATTATGAAATTGTCCCCTATGTTTTTCTTCTCTTCCGAATCTCTTGTATTCGGGTCTTATGCACGTGTCTTCAAACCTTCTTTGATTCATTATATACAAAATATCTTTTAATTGTCTTTGTTCGTAAATTTTGTCGAGTAATGTCCCTTGGGTCATCTCTTTTATAGTATTCACTAACAAGCTGTCTATGTTTGTCAAGTCTATGCCAAGTTCACCATTATAATATACAATTAACTCGTCACTTTTATACTTAATATTCTGAATTACAGTAATTAACTCACTCACCGTATTGACTCGTAGATTGGCCACTTGCTTGTAGATTTCGTGAGGCTCCGTGTCTGGTTTATACCGCAACTTCAGGGTGTCTTTAATTAATTTCCAGTTGTCCGGTTCCGGGATGTTGATGATTGCGTTTTTGGCTTCTCCTTGTATTGTTTTATAATATATGGTCCGTACTGCTTCTTTTCTCTGCCCTTCATCTTCGAGCGTTGATACTAAATATTCCACGCTGCTGAAAAATGAGTTAATTGTAATGTCTCCATGTCCTGTAAATACTGGTAGGTGATTGATGGTTTTCAGTATTCGGTCCAGTTTGTGTTGGTCTTGTTGTTGCCTTTGTTGAAGATCTAGATAGGCCAATCTAAGCTGCTCGAGTTGTTGCTCCCTTCGTGCGAGCTGCTCTACTAGATCTACTGGTGCCATTTCCTGTTGGGCCTGCTCCATCCTTCTCTTATCGAATTCCTTCTGCCTGGCTTGCCTAATTTTTGATTGTTGGTTTATCAGCTAGCTTTATTTGCTAAGCTGATGGTTCCCTTTGTTTTTTATGTTAGTGGTGTCTACTTTAATAAGTGTTCACTGCACTGCACTTTTTATGTTAGTGGTGTCTACTTTAATAAGTGTTCACTGCACTGCACTTTTTATGTTTTAAATTATACGTATATTAAGTTATACCCTGGAGGGTCCGGTCAACTCCTGAGTTGGCTACGGATTCGCAGGATTAGGATTTGGGTGTTATAAAAATTTTGTTTATTCACCGCACGTAATTCGTTTCACTGGATCCTTTTACTTATTAAAGGATCCTACCGACTGCGCCAATTTTGTATTTTACTCAAGCGGCTGAGAAAAAAATAAATGAAAGAACAAAGACAACTTTTTGCTTGAAGGGCTTCTCAACAACTGATTTATTATAATTTCAATTATTACATTTAGACTTAAACTAACGTACATATGTATTTGCTTATTCTGCATTTAATATTTAATTTTACAAAATTTGTTGCCAATATCTTATTCCACATTTCCTGTCCCACACTTTTCAAGTAAGTCAAACTGTTGCAAAACAGGAAATGCGTTTACAATTACATTTACTTGTTGTTCATTATTTTATTTACAAAATCATCAATTTCGTCTGTTTTACCGTGTGAATTTAATTTTGAAATTGAATATGTAACTCGCGCACCACCAAAAATGACAGCAGCGCAAATTTAAAGGGGCATTCACACTGCCCTTCGGTTATTTATAGAAAATTGACGACAAGGACTCAGGCGTGCACCAGCCCAAGACAAATTTATGTATGTATGCAAATACGTGTGGGTGTGTATGTGTAAATAAATTGCTGCAGTCGGCGAAAGCCACTGAAATTGAGTATTGTGCACAAGCGGTAAATTCAGCTTAATACCTGATCTCTAGCCCGCCACCCGTTTGCTTAGTTGGTATGGTTGCCACAATAATCATTCGTGGCATAAACAAATATTTCACACCACAGCCAAGTTTGTCGCTTAAGCCTTTTGTTTTCGCACGTTGCTCAGCTGCAACGTCAATTTTTCGTTTCTCCATGACTATCATTGGCGGCCAATTTGCATTTTATTTGCAGAACTGCTGGGTAGGTGCGCCAAAGCGTCAATGTGGCGGATGCAATTGGCTGGTGTTTTTGACTCTTTTCGTTTTGCGTGATTTTTTCTTTTTTGTTTTGTTCGTTGACTGCGAGTGTCGAAGTAAGCCAGCGCCTAATTGATTAATTGCACGATTTGATTGAAGTCTTATGCGCATGTTAGGAATATGTATAATGTTTATATGCAAGTGTGTGTATGTGCATACATATATACCTACATATATTTAATAGCAATAGCGGCAATTATTGAAATTTACTCAGATAGTTACAATTTTCGGCTCAACGGGGAGCAAAGCGGCAAATGGCTTTTTTCAGCGCCTCGAGATTGGTGAATCTTTTAGTTCGGTCCTTGCTCTCCAAAAGGGCCCAAAGAGAATAATCCATCGGACTCGCGTATGGTGAATTTAAGAGCCATTGTGTGGACGTTATGAAGTTCGGAACGTTATTTTTAGCCATTCTTGGTTTACTCGAGTTTTGTGAGACGGTGCCGATCCTGTTGAAACGTCCATGTTCTCCCACTGAAATATTTATCTGCCACGGCTTCAAAGCCACCCCCAGAATACTCTCCCGATAATATTTCAATTTGAAAAATATTCTCATCAGAAAGCAAAATGTTCGGAAATTGACCGCTTTCGGCTAAACGAAGCAACTCCTTCGCTCTCTCAAGTTTAACTTGTTGTTGCTTCGGTGTGAGATCATGCGCCTTTTGGATCTTGTAAGGCCTGACCTTGAGATAATTTTTCAGTATGCAGCGGATGCTATGGTCAGATATTTTCAGTTCTTTCGCAATTTGACTGGCACTTCGTCGGGGATTTCTCCCAAGTCGCTTCTTCACTTTCTGAACCATTTTACGTTACGTAGCAGTCTTTTGAGGACCACCTCCATGACGTTTCACGATGTTACCAGTATCATTGTAACGAGTAATAGGGCGATAAACAAAAACTTTATTTACTCTAAGGTGCTCGAGCTCACGAACAATCGCTGGTGGTGATTTTCCAGCCAAATATAATGCAATCAAACTATTATGTTTGAAATCCATTACTGGTTTTCTTTTTTCGCGTTTACTCTCGACAAAATGCTTCCGCGCTCTGGCAAACAATACCCTAGACTGTCATTTAGCCAACTAACAGACATCAGCTGTGTGAGTGGTCTGAAGTTGGTTACACTTCGAGTGCCGGACACTGTACATCACAAACAAACAAAAGACCCTGGGCAGGGGACTAGTTTTCGAGTGGCTTTATACTAATTAACTTATAACGTAAAATATAAGAGACAAGCGGCTCTTGAAATTTGATCGGTTGGAATGCTAAGTAGCACCCGATGCTATATAATAGAGACATACTCGAGTTTTGAACACACTAAAGAGTTGTAGAGAGGTTTTATCGTATGCGGATCTTTGAAATCCTTAGAGTAGTGTCGCAAAAATGCATGACTACTGTAAAAATGGGAAGGGCTTAAACGTATATGGTTTTTGAACGTAAATCGTTTATCGAAGACAACTCCAAGATCAACAAAATCATTTACTGAACGAGTTGGTGGTTAAAGACAGCATCACACGAATGCCGGACCTCGATATATCTGAAATACATATTAAATATATTGCAGCATTTGCTAATATTCAACGATAATTAATACCTGCGGCTCCAAGATAATTTAGGTCCTGTTGCATCGATCTCATGGTAATATTACGAATAAATTTCAAATCATCTGCAGAAAGAAGAAAGGAAGAAAAATTGAACTTTTTGGAAGAAAATTTCTATTCTTTAAACAAAAATAAATGTTATTAATAAAAATAATAAATAGAAGTGGACCAAGAAGACTAATTTGTGGAACACCTGAAGATGATATAAAAAAGTGCAAGTTTTTGAAAGCTTCGGAAGCATAGCGCGTCCATTGAGGCAATACGTGATCAACATCTTCTACCCTCTCCGTGAAGATTAGATAATTTGGGGAATTTTCATAGTCAAATCTATGTAGGTATGTGCGAAATACCACGTGTCCTGAAAGTAATGGCGTTAGGTGGTAGTTTGTTCCCCCACAGTTCGTTTCAAATCAAATCGTAAGGATGGGTACTATACATAAGTCCATGATCAAAAAGTTTTCGGGCACAACCAGTCAGGTGACACTCTAAGTCAACTGCAAAGAGTTCCCTTTTTTTTGGTTTTTTAAATTGCAACCTTTGTGATTAATATTTCTACTAAAATTGTATCGCTATTGCTTGACAGTTGTAAAAGTTACACGGCCTTAAGTAAATTTATCCCTGTGATTGTTGCCAATTCTTAGCAGTTTTAAAAATGGATTTGAATTTGCAGCAACGAGTTTGTATTAAATTTCACATTCAAATTGCAATACAAATATATTGGTGTGAAAATGTTAGAGATATACGATGCACGACATGAACGCTTCAGAAGAGATCGTGAGTCCATCGAGGATGACGAACATAGTAGCAAGTCGTCGACATCGAAAACTGATGAAAACAGCGATAAGGTGAAAGAAAAGTGGGTCAATAATTGTAAATTAAGCGGCGAAGAGCTGACAGAAGATTTGAACATTGGTTATGGATCCTTTTAGGACATTGTACTTAATTATTTAGGTGTGTGTTGTGTTGCTCCAAAGTTGGCCCCGAAAGGAACTGAATTTCATGCAAAAAAGGGACTGCGTAGATATCGCCAAAAACAAATGCTGAATCTGACCCAACACTCATCAAACGTATCACTACTGAAGACGAGACATGGGTGTATGAGTACGATACGCAATCCACATGAGCTCCGATTGCACCAAGACCAAACCAACCACGTCATTTTCAGTCCAAAAAGAAAGCAATACTCACGGCTTTCATGGCTTACATCAGTATTGTACACCACGAATTTTGTACCGCACCACAATGTGAGACAGTTAATAAGAACTATTTTGGGCATTGTGAGATGTTTACGTGAAGAAAGGATTTGTAAGAAAACAACTCGCAGATTTTGCACCACGATAACGCACCGTTGCACAATGCCATTTTTATCCGTGAATTATGGACCAAGAACGAACCCACTAGCACCGAACAGCCAACGAATTCACCTATTATGGCTCACTACGATTTTTTCTGATTGATCGAGTCCAAAAGCCACTACGGGGAATCCCTTTTAACAACTGAAAGCAAGTAATGGAAAAATCGAAGACAGCTCCGATAACTTTACTGAAAATAGAGTTCCAAAAACGTTTCGAGAGCTGGATCAAACGTTGGCATAAGTGCGTTGGGGAGTTCTTTGGCGGCGATAATATCATTTTTGAGAAATAAACTTAAATTTTCAATCTTCTGAATATATTCCGGGACCTGTTTGATCAAGATGGTATCTTCACCAGGGTATCTTTTAAGCATAGTTAAATGGGTTTGAATCATTTTATTTGTACCAAGGATTTAATTCAATCTGAAGCTCCTCAAAATTCCCTTCCAAGTCATCACTTTATACAAGTATACGATTTTTTTTTTTTGTTTAATGTAGAATTATATTCAAGGCTTTTGAAGAATTTATTGGCATCAAAATTTCGCACTGGATTTGAACCCCAGAACTTCGCTCAGTTGCGCGCATACACATATACAAATCCGTCTTATACATGTATGTGTATGTTGTATGTGTTTGCGTGCTCACACTTAAACATGCGCTTGAATTTGGCACCTTGTCAATTTATTTTTTCTTTTCAGTTTATAATTTTTTTTCGGCCCATTTGTCTCACGCGGTTTTCATTTCAATTCCACAGACTCGCTGTCGCGCTTTACTCACTGTGGCAGCTCTCTTTTCCTATTTGCCATTCAAAGGCATGCCTTTTTTGTTATATTGCTTTTTGTTTTCGTAGTAATTGCTGTCAGTTCTTTTCAAAGCCTAGTTAGTCGCCACTTTGCCTGCTTTGCATGGCCATGGCCAATTGATGACTTCTCGATTCGATCGTGGTTGGGTAATTTGAGTTTATTTGCTTTTAATTGCTATTCAATTTACATTTTAATTCTTGCAATTTGCCTGCTACACTCGCATTTAGTGTTCTGCCACTGGCAGAGTGGAGCTCACTTCTCTCCGCCGTAGCAACAAAAACAAATATGTACTTGCAAACACTTTAATAGGGTCTGCACGTATGCCAAGCTGTCTGCGGCTAATTCGATTTGCTTTTATTGCTGTGTCAACAAGTTTGAAATTATTTTGACATAAATTTTCGTAGCGTTTTTCAGAATGAAGGAAAATATTTAAAACAAATAACACTGTGCGACACCACAGTATTTTTAGAATGGGGTTATACAAAAAATGTTCGTTGTTTTGCTACAATAAAGTATAGAATCGGCGAAATAGAACCAGAAGTGGATGAAATAAAAGCAAGGTGTACGCTTATTTTGGACCAATAGACAAAATTCGTGGTTTTGTACTCCGTTATTACTCGTTCTGGAACAAAAATGAGATAAGACGGAAATTACAAGGTGAAGTCCTAAATAAACAAGACTGGCGTCACAAAAATGTTTTTGATGGCGGCATCTATTTAATGCGTTGGAAGTTACATCCCTAGTTGACTTCCAGTGAAAGCTTGGTGACATTCGGTTCGGTGGAGGTGAAGTTATTACCTCTAAAGTGTCAGTATGTTTGTGTCATCGCCACAAAAATGAGTTTCGAGCTAATATCGAATTGTGTTTTAAAATCGGTAAAACGTTTACCGAAACATTTGAATTGATGAACAAAGTTTATGGCGATGATTGTCTATCTTGCGCCAGAGTTCATGACTTGTTTACGCGTTTCAGAGATGGTTGTGAAGACATAAATGACAATGAACATATGGCCCGCCCAAAATCAGTAATCACCGAAAACTCCATCGAAATTGTTCGTAAATTTATCAAAAATGAATCGGCATCATCGTTGAAATTCATGAAATCGAAGTTGAATATCTCCAAAACATCGATTTATCGCCTTTTAACTGATCATTTTACGAAAGGTCTGTGCACGTTTCATTCTGCACAAGTTAACTGAGGACCAAAAATGGCTCGGAATTCAAGATTCCAAAGACCTCATTAAAGAGGCGAGAAAATACGAGAACTTCCTTTACAATTTTGTAACTGGTGATGAAACTTGGTGTTTTTAACATTAACCTGAAACTAAGCGTCAAAGTGCCGAATGGAAATCCCCAAATGAGCCGCCACCTAAAAAATCACGTTTGGAGAACTCAAAAATTAATTCGACGCTCATTTGTTTTTAAGATTCCAAGGGAATTGTCCACAAGGAGTTCATGCCAACGGACCAAACTTATTGCATTATAATGCATGATCTCATGATGAATCGTTTATGCGTACCAAAACTACTCAATTTCAACCAAAAGCAGCATCGGATGAACATTGCTAATGAGATGTTGGACTCTGTCCGCGACGACGAAACCAAAGCTCAATAATCTCAATGAAATGGAATTGGTTCGTGCGGCAGCACCAAGACCGCAAAAAGCGCGCCAAGTTCGGTCGAATGTAAAAGTTTTGCTTACCGTTTTCTTCGATTGCAGGGGCGTTGTGCATCATGAGTTCTTGCTACAGGGTAAAACGGTCAAAAAGAAATATTACCTGCAAGTTATACGCAGTTTGCGCGAAGCAATCCGCCAGAAACGCCCGGATTTGTGGAAGTACAAAAATTGGCTCTTGCATCACGATAACCCCCCTGCTCACACATCGTTGCTTGTGCGCGACTTTTTGGCCAAAAACAACACACTAATGGTGCCACAGCCACCGATTTCCCAAGATCTGGTCCCCTGCGACTTTTTGTTGTTCCCAAAACTGAAGAGGCCCATGAAAGGACGACGCTACGCTACGATTGACGAGAGAAAGATGGCATCGAAGGAGGAGCTGAACAAGATAAAAAAATAAATTATTTTTTGATTGGAAGAAACGTTAGCACACCTGCATAATATCTCAGGGGGATTACTTTGAAGGGGGCAAAATAGATATTAATGAATAAATAACATAATGAAATAATAATAACTTTTGAAAAGACACAAAATTCGCAATACTTTTTTAACACACCTCGTATATATATAATTGATGCGTACACCCTTTTTTGGGTGTTTGGCCGAGCTCCTCCTCCTAGTTGGGGCGTACGTCTCGATGTTGTTCCACAAATAGAGGGGCCTACAGTTTAAAGCCGACTCCGAACAGCAAATATTTTTTATGAGGAGCTTTTTCATGGCAGAAATACACTCGAAGGTTTGCCACTGCCTGCTGAGGAGCGACCGCTATTAGAAAAAAACATTTGCTTCATTTTGGTTTTTCACCGAGATTCGAACCTACGTTCTCCCTGAATTCCAAATGGTAGTCACGCACCAACCAATTCGGCTACGGCGGCCGCCAATTATTATTATTATAATATTGTAATATTTTATATCAGTAATAATCGACAAATTCAACGATCAGTTAAGGTTCATATTTGGGGCTGCTTCTCCGAAAAAATGTTTGGCCGTTTATTTGTATTTACCGTCAATATGAATGGAGTTTTGATTAATAAAATTTGCAATATTACCGTCAGCTGCAAAGATGTTCGGCAGAACTAGGCGACCCTGTAAATCAAAGGAAGCCAATAATCCCAAGCATCAAAGCTGAAATGTGTAGAGTGAAACCAGTAAAATGGGATTGAAATGTTCACACTCATCCCATGCCAACCCTTTTCTCCTTGGGCAAGAGTTAAGCAAAATCCCTAAGAAAAAAAATATGGATGATCAAAGACTTATCAAAACAAATTCGATTGATTTGGAGCCGATCATCTCCACAACTTGCGCAGAAATTAACACAAAGTATGGCTCGAAGATGTGAAACCATTATAGATAATGGTGGCGAATAAGTGGCGCAATTTATTGAAAATGTTGCGTTAATAAAACTTAAAAACCCATACAATACAGTTTCTTAAAATGATTTCAGTTATTCATTGAAAAACGGCGGAAACAAAGTTGTTACCTAAGATATAATTGAACTTTTTAGTAAATAAATAAACGGCGCTTCTCTCTCGGCGGCCTCGATTTGTCGCACAGCGTAATAGCGCTCGTGAGAGGAGTAAGAGGAGAAAAAAACAACAACTTAATAAATAAATCGAACTATTCTAGCTGCCAGGCAATATGAAGGCAATATTTTTGCTTTCAACCGTTGCTGTTTTTAACTGCTGCCTTCCACGCTCAACTACTTGGCTTCTACTCGTCTTTTTGGGCACTTAAGTGGATATTGTATATAAATTTTACATTTTCTCGATGTTGTCTTGGGTTTATTTTGTTTTTTGTTTTTTTTTTTTGGTATGGGTACCCATGTTTGTCTTAACATTTACATGCTAATTAAATACGCTATCCGCACATAATTATCTCGCTTCGCACAGTAAAAACATAAGAGAACATTTTTTATATATTTTTACTCTTATCGCAGTTTTTGTTAAGCCTCATTACCTCAACTTACAAACGACCTTGATGGCATACAAATAACAAAATAAACGAAAAATATATCGCATTTATAAAAAAATACATTAAACTACATGTTTGTATACAATAAATATTGTAAAAATAAATGTATATGCCGGCATACATACTTCTATAGGTAACTACGACCACAAAGTGGCCACTTTAGTCGCACAAGTGTTTACTTTGGTTGGCTGCCTGCAGCTACAATGTCTCACCAGCTATTTCGATTTTGTGTTTTTTTTTTTTAATTTTCGTTCTCTTTTTTTGATGCTGCTTCTTTTTCAGCAACAAGCACTTGTTTGCCGGCTATTTTAGTACATTAAGGGTCTAGTTCTGCTTTTTGATAACTACAAATTATTTTTCAGCTGCATTTACATGACTTGCAATTTTGTATACACACATGCACATACATCCACATAAAACTTGTGTACATAAATGTAACACTGACTATCCTATTTCTTCGTCTGGCTTGTAAAAAACGAAGACTTTTATTACATTTATAGCTGCAAAAGTTAACTATAAAGTAGTGGCGATATATAATATTTGTTGTTGTTTTTAGTTTGGTGTACATTTAGAGCTGTGCTGAGAACAAATAAGATCAGATTGCAATTGTTAAGTCAGGTACAAGGTGGCGCATAATTAAGCATCCAATTTTGTTTTCGAACAACTTTTTGAAGTGAAAACTTCTTTAGAATCGTTGGGAGTGATTTGAGACTCGATGAAACGAAAAAGCGACACTACGAAGCGTTATATGTTGATATACGTATGTGTGTGTGGCTGCGTACTGCTGAGCCACGCTAGTATAGTGAGTATTGTAGTATGTATACTACACCGCCTATTACTTGCTTTGGTGTTTAGTTCAAGCATCATACGTATGTATGTTTGTATGTATGCTAGTACGTATGTGTGCGCGCCTGCGTATTACGGAGCCACGGTGAGCGAGAAGGCATTATGTGTACCTATACTACACTACCTAATTCTTGCTTAGACCAAGCGTCCTACGAATTTTTGTGTGTATGTTAGTACGTCTGTGTAATATACGCGTTACGACGCTCATAATAGCAACCGCGTGTGCTGTATTGCGTCCTTATTTTTATATTCGTAAATATTTTCATTTTTAAATATTTACCGCAATTGCAGGCGGTGTTGCAATATACCACAATCAAAATGACGGTGCTCGTATTGTAACTCCACAGATAGATCTGAATGCACAGCAACTAGAATCACTGTCTGTTCAGCTCTCTAAAGTGGAAGAAATATGTGCATGCGAAACCAGATTGAGCAATGGAAAAACAGTTTTAATTGTGGCAATTTATATTTCACCGAATCAATCAATAAATAGCATCACGGAATTCATTCACGAAAATTTAATAAAGTATACACCAGAAGTATCGCGAATACTTAGAAAAGATAACGATAAAGTTCCAATGATTTTAAGTGGCGATTTTAACGTAAATTTTGCATTGGACACAGCGGTTCCTTTAGTTGACTTTCTCAATACAACATTCAATTTAAAAATGTGTAACAATCGCACTGAATCGACAACACGATCAAAAACAACAATTGATATATTATGACAACATCGAAACCAAAGCATTTGTATCATATTTTAGCTATCATAAGCCACCCGTATCATTTGTTGAAATCGAAAACATTGAGGGTGAATAATAATAAAATGAAGAAAATAAAATATGAACTTTATAGCAATATTATCATGAACCTATAATTGTCCCGCTCCTAATGCTGCTTTCGTCTCATTCTCTCTCAGTTTGTTTTACGGAAGGTTTCACTTCTATCGCGTCTAACCGTTAGACTGGTATTATTTTTACTAAATTAAAAAGTTATAATTTTGAGGAATGGAAATCTGGATTGAAATCATATATAAATATATATATGTACATATACAACATATGTATGTCAAGATGAAAATAGCAGTACTCTTAAAAAATTATTTTGAAGTCTTTCCTTTTTTTCTATAAATCATAAAAGAAGACAATTTTAATACCAAATATCAACGACAGTGTAAGGAATTTCAAACGTTGAGTTAACCTCAATAAATCTTACAACTACATAAATAACGGTTGCTTATCGGCGTCCTTACGTTTTTAAGTGCAACATTGAAATAGCAGTGCCTTCAGTTTTTTATTTGTTATACAAGGAATATTAATCAAATTTAGCACAGACTTAGACGAAAGGAGGTTTTTAAACAACCAAGTTCTCCCGATTTCATCGGAAGGTATCTTGGAGTGCTACACGTTGAAAATCCGATAAAGAAGGTCAGTAAATCTATGTTCGGTAAAAAATGGGGACTCAAGCCACAGATCGTGCTGTGGATGTACAACCCAGTGGTTTTACCAACTTTAACGTGTGGATGCCTGGCTTGGTGGGCAGCTCTTCGGAATGGCTATAATATCAGGAAACTGGAGAGGGTACAAAGGACTGCATACATTGACATCACCGGAGCATGTAGAACTTGCTCCAGTGCTGCCCTGAATATCGTTTTGCACTTACTTTCTATCGACTTTTACGTTATTTCCATCGCAACTCAAAGTGCAAACAGATTACTGGAGGTTAGCCACTGGAGGCTATCTTTCGAGGGACATGGTAGCATTTAGGTAGTTAACAACGCATTTCTCTACACTTCGTACAGACCTCTCTATTCGCAAACTGGAGTTTCAGGGTCGTGCCAGGTCAAACTTTTCAAGTAGACAGGATTCAATTATGAGAGGGGAAAATCTGTACCAAAGCTGATACCTCTGTCTTCACTGACGCTTCCAAGATGGATTCGGGAGTCGGAGAAGGGGTTTTCTCTAAATCAGCCAATTTATCTATTTCCTTTAAATTGTCGAGTACTGCTAGTGTTTTTCAGGCAGACGTTTTTGCGATCCTACAGGCATGCAGAAGGCTTAGGGAACGCGGGAGTATAGAAAATTTTACATTTTTTCCGATAATCAAGCTACAAGGAGGAGCTCAAATCTCTTGGGTGTGTAGGTAACATTTCTCTGATCTTAGTTCTAGGACATAGGAACATAGAGGAAAATGAATTTGCTGATGAGCTTGCCAGGAAGGGGACTGAATTGGCCTCAGAGACCTCCTACTCGATCATCACCATCCTCCTGACAGTTGTTAAACAGGAACTGCATAAATCTCAGGAAAGCGCACCATTTCTTCATGTGCTATTTCGAAAACCCTTTGTCTCGAGTACAATATACGATGGACTTAGAAAGACTTTTGGACTCCTCGCCATTCAATTTCCAAGCTCGTAGCGTCTACTGGACGATCGGAACACAGGCGGAAGAGTTAGGGTTACCATTTCAGAAGCTGTGGGGACCCTTCAGAGAAAGGGGAATGTTGAGCACTTTCTCTGTAAATGTCCGGGTTTGGCATCTCAACGATTAAAATCACTGGGTGCTCCTTTCTTCGACAGCCTGAAGCAATGCGCCAACCTAAATCCCATCAATCTTCTACATTATATCAACAGCTCTGGCTGGCTGTAGATATCTGCCTGTTGGAGGTCTCATAATGGTATCAAAATGGCGTTTCAGTGCTACTTGAGGAATGCCAAACTGGCATTCTTTCTGACTTTCACCTACCTACCTTTTTATACTGAGTTGCCCATATTCGACCGACCCATGTGTTTTTTTTTTTTTTAATCATGGAAAAACACAATTTTTTTATGTTGACGATAATAATAATTTTATTTGGTTCAAGTAAATTTGTTGACATCACACTTTGAATCAAATGGCCGCCTTGAACCTGTATGGCGTATTGTGCCCGTTTTGCAGCATTTTCCACAGTTTTAGCTAACGTTTCGGCTGGAATAGCGGCTATTTCCTCACGGATGTTGTTCTTGAGCTCTTCTATGGTCTTTGGCTTATTAATATAAATCTTTGATTTAAAATATCCCCACAAGAAGAAGTCAGGTGGCGTTAAGTCGGGCGAACGCGGTGGCCAGTCAAAATCGCCATTTTTCGACATCAAACGACGAGGAAACAGTTTCTTCAAAAAAATCGGTTGTGGTGCGAGCTGTGTGTGGTGGAGCGCCGTCTTTTTGAAACCAGAACTGCCTCATACGCTTTGGACGAATAAATGGCTTCACAAAAGTGGTTATCATACCGCGATAACGCTCCTGATTGACGGTAACAGCTTGACCATCTTCATTTTCGAAGAAAAACGGCCCAATAATCGTTTTCGCACTAACGCCGTTCTTAAATTTCGTGAAGTTTTTCAGTGGCGTAAAT
Source organism: Anastrepha fraterculus (assembly GCA_037575425.1). Classification (NCBI taxonomy): domain Eukaryota; kingdom Metazoa; phylum Arthropoda; class Insecta; order Diptera; family Tephritidae; genus Anastrepha; species Anastrepha fraterculus. The sequence goes on from JAYXIM010001833.1 coordinate 14,744, forward strand.
ACGGCAATTTCGCTTGTTTACCGTCCCATTCAATAAGCAATGAGCCTCATCGGACATGATGATTTTCTTCTTCTTCTTTTGACTTCTTTTGTTGAATGTAAGTTTCTACAATTTGGGAGCGCTCGCGTGGCGTGTACTGTTCCATGGTAAAAATCTGCTTGGACTGACGCTTCCAACGCGGCATGTCATTAAGCGATCTGACGTCTCTGTCAAAAGATACAGGGTTGCCAGATTATTTTGATGAATGCCACTGCACCAAAGAACAACGAAAGCAGATTCTAAACCTGAGTGCAGATGGAAGATCTTATACAGAAATACAAAATATTCTTTCATGTTCAGCAATCATGATTTCAAATGTTCTCAATCTTGTGGAAAAGCCGGAAAAAGAGGAGGAAAACGAAAACGCAAAAGCAGAATTGTAAGTTGCTCCAAAGAAAATAGTATGAAGCCAGTCAAACAAATTTAAAAAGTAGTAAATTTAAATGTTTCTGGCATACCTGTACGTAGAAAACTACGGGAAGCTTTGTAAGCAGCTCACAATCCACGAAAGAAGCCACTCCTGACACCAAAGCATAAGGCAAAACGTTTGGAATTTGCCAAAAAAAAACATGCTAGCTGGACGGCTGACATGTGATATTTCATGGACTGACGAGTCAAAAAAAAGTTTGTATAACAGCACGGATTCACGACAATATGTTAGACGTCTCTTGGCACCCAAAATCAGCCACAATACACTCTAAAACCATCAAACATGGGAGCTCAAAAATAGCCATTAACAAAATTGATGGCATAATGGCCACCAATAATACAAAATGTGGAAATAATATAAATTGTTACATTGCCGAATTGCAGAGAGGAAATGCCAATAAAATGGGTCTACCAGCAGGACAATAATCGGAAGTACACGAGTCGGAAGGTCAAGGACTCGTATCGCGCAAATAAAATTGAGATTATGGAATCGCGATTTCAGTCCCTCGGCCTCAATCCTTAAAAAGAGTCGTACACAATTCTAAACCGAGTAACAATCAACAACTTTGGGAAAGTGTTAAAGAGACTCTGAAGTAGCGATTGGTGGGCTCAATGCCCCGCCGTTGTGCTATCGTAATAAAAAATTTCGGAAATTCAATAAATATTAGATACAACTTAGTATCCGCAAACTTTTTCAATGCAATTTTTCTTTCATTTTTTTTATAAACTTGGCAGAATGCGATACTTATACCTATGAACACTGCTATTTTAATGTTTACCATGAATTTATATTTTTTGTTATGAAAAGCTTTGTTTTTCGTTATAGAATTTATTTAAATTTGTTAAAGAATGGAATAACATTTGAGGATAATAATAATAATAACTTTCTAGTCACATCATAGATTAAACATTTTTTTAAATATATATATATTAGGGCGGGTCGATTTAAAAATCGCTCATTGCTCTGTGAAAATCGTATTCTAGGGATCAAAATATGAGACTTTGCCGAAGGAACCATACCTCTAAAACGAATTCTGATGTCCCCCAATTTGGGTCGAACGAAAAATCCCACTTTGACCCATTTAGAGTGCTCCAATCGAGTCCAAATGTATGACCGACCCTCACTAACTTTGGACGGCCGATCCACCCATGTCAGTGGCACACCCCCTGGAACTCCCCCGGGGGGTTCCCCATACACTCATTTCAAAATATCACCATTTTTGGCCTTTACATGAGAAAAGAAACTAAAAAGTTCGACCCAAATTGGGGGACATCAGAATTCGTTTTAGAGGTATGGTTCCTTCGGCAAAGTTTCTTCTTTTGATCCCTAGAATACGATTTTCACAGAGCAATGAGCGATTTTTAAATCGACCCGCCCTAATATATATATATATATATATATATCCAAGATGGTGCAAAACTAATCATCCAATTGGGTTTTCGAATAACTTTTTTACTAAATTAGAAAAAAATATTTTGAGTGATATAAATATTTATTTTGAACTTTTACGCGCTCTATTGCCTGTCTGTTTGCCTGCCTGCAGCTGTCTAGTTCACATTTTTTTTTACATTCCGTAACGAATTGCAAATAAACAAGAAGATAAATATAGCGGCCTAAATAAAAATGTATTATTTTTCCCGTGTTCGAGTTTTTCTATATTTCTTGACTAAACGCTATTAGTTCTGATTTCCTGACACATTTCTGCCATTTTCGACTACTCCATATTTCTCACTCGATATACTAGATATTTCTCCCGTTTGCAATTCTCACCACTTACTGGCTTTTTTTTAAGTGAATTAAAATCGAATATTGGCTAAAATTATGATATGTAGTTGAGGTCACTCAACTCTGGCGCGTTCATCGGCTCACGAAATAAAATGAAAGACTTAAGCAGCGAACCCGTATACTCCATAAAGAATACTGGCATACATTCCCCTGTGTATTTGAATTTTTTCGATAAATTTTTATAGCTTTATACAATATATTTTTATTTTATTATAAAAGCAGAGAGAAAACAATTAAATATACAATGCATGTCTACATACGCACGTATAAAGCCATTGTTCGCTCAACACAATTAAATGCTTCAAACCGTTTTGAAAACGTAAAATTCCTTTGCCATTGTTATTATTTATTACGAATTTTAATTATAACAGACAAATGATTTTGCATATACATATGTATACATATTGGAATGTATTTTATTGTGAACACATATAATAAATGAGATATTGTAGCAGAACTCTTTTGTTTGTGATTCACGAGTCGCCATTGACATATTAAGGGGGCTGATTACCTGTAAACGGCCATATTTTCCTAGATTTTCATTAAAATTATTTAAAATGATATACTTTTTACTTTATACTTTATTTCTTTTCATTTTAATCTTTTAAAATGGCGGATGTACACTCAATTCTTCCAGGAAAGTCGCAGCGGGGCTTCTCAATCGGCGGGCATTGTAGCAACGGCGTCAGTGACCTGAACTCAAAAAACCAAAAATTTTTTTGTTTATTAATGTCATAATTTCTATATAAATTAACAATAAATGGAAAAAAATGCATGAAATAAAATTCTTCAAAACAAAAAACAATTAATTTTGGGGCAAATTTTTCTACCATTTTTGCTTCGAAAAAATTATTAAACTATTAAATTTTCAAAAACTTGTATTAATATGGAAAATAATATGATAAAAAAGATGTGTGCAAAATTTCACGGAGATCGGTCAATAACTTTTCGAGTTATCGTGTACGCCAATTCGGAAAATATAGTTTCGAAAAAAACGCGTCTAAAGTTTGAATACAACGTAACTATACCTCTCCGAGCGCTCGAACGCAAATAATAGAAACGTCACGGTTGACGATCCATAATATAAGAAATACTTAAATTTACGTTCTATAAACATTTGGCATATTCTTAAAGAATTAAAATAACATTTTATGAAAAAAACAAAAATTTTTTTTCGAAATTTTACAGGCATCTGTTCCGTTAAGGTTAATATTGGAGTAGCCGAAAGTTTTCAAATTTCATTAAAAACTCACTATACTAAAAGCTTATTTAACAAGTCGAAATAGAAATAGAAAACATGTATATAAAAAAAGATATAAAGGGTGGTTAAGTTTCAAGGGCCGGTGTTGATTTTGAATGAAATAGATTTTTTTTACGAAATTATTATTTCTCTTTATTATGATAAGATTGGTATGGCTCAATTACGTATGAAACAAATTATCGGCCAAATGGCCGCTGCGACCTCGGCGGCACACCTCCATCCGATGGTCCAAATATTCGATGACGCTGAGGCATAATTGAGCTTCTATGCCGTTAATGTGCCGAATTATCTCATCCTTTAGCTTTTGAATTGTTGCTGGCTTATCGGCGTACACCTTTTATTTCAAATAAGCCCAAAGAAAGAAGCCCAACGATGTCAAATCACATGATCTTTGTGGCCAATTGACATCGCCGTGACTTGAGTTTATTCGGCCATCAATTTTTTCGCGCAAAAGAGCCATTGTTTCGTTAACTATGTGACAAGTGGCACCGTCCTGTTGAAACCACATACCGTCCACATCCATATCTTCCAATTCGGGCCATAAAAAGTTCGTTATCATCTCACGATAGCGAGCACTAATCACAGTAACTGCCTGATCGGCCTCATTTTGGAAAAAATACGGCCCAATGATGCCGCCGGCCCATAAACCGCACCAAACAGTCACTCCTTGTTTTGGTTTTTCGTCAACCACTCTTGGATTATCATTCGCCCAAATGCGGCAATTCTGCTTATTGACGAATTCACTGAGGTAAAAATGTGCCTCATCACTGAAGATGATTTCCTTCGAAAATTGGTCATTCACTGTTGCCATTTCCTGCCAGCATTCTGACCATTGACGACGCTTAAAATGGTCAAGAGGCTTTAGTTCTTGAGTCAATTGCACCTTATAAGCGTGTAAATGCAAGTCTTTATGCATAATGTTCATCAACTACAAGCGTGAGAGGTGCAATTGTTGGGAACGACGACGAGTTGAGGTGGACGGCTCTTCAACCACACTATCGCGAACAGCATCAACTTTTTTCTGCAGTGCGAGCTGTCCGAACATGCACTGGTGTTTTCACATCTCCTACAGACCCGGTTTGCTCGAACTTTTACACAAGTTTTTCAACTGTACGCACATTTGGACGATTAAATTGACCGAAAAAATCACGAAGTACGCGATATGCATTTAGATTTATAATAACTTGATTAACTAGATTATGAATAACTTTAACGCGTTTCCCGATTGTGTGTCTTTCCATGGTTCAAATTGAGTTAGTCTGAAATTGAAGTGTCAAATGAAATGTAGAAAAAAACTTGACGTTTAGGTGTGGTTCACATTCAACATCGACCCTTAACCTTAACTTTATAATAAAGAGCAAGTATCAAGTGCCTACAAAATACCGTTGATTTTTGAAAAAATTCGATCTTGTTGAACTTGTCAAAACGTTATTTAATTTGCTATAGTTTTTTCGCGGGCTGTGTTTGAGAAGGAGGAGAATATAAATATTGTTGTCAGACTGCTCCAACCTCGGTTCAGGGATGCAAACTGTTCTCTAGAGAACATCTAAGTCCCTGTGAGTTCCTCGCTAGGTAATATCATGGGCGCATGTACGTAGAGGTATTCTAGCCAAACACACAAAACGCGGAAAGCACAAAGAAGTAGAAATTATGTGCATAATTATAAATTTCTTAAATTGCCACTCGCTTAATAACTCAATCAAAGGTGGCCTTTTAACAATTATTTTTTTAGTTTTTTTTTTCTTTTCGTTTCTTTGCCAACCATTCAATATTTTTACTGTTGTCTTTTTTACTTGTAGTGGAATTTGAAGAAGTGCTGACTGACAATAAGTGCGTAGACCCTCATCAATACGAATATTTGCACATATTTACAAACATACAAATAAGCAGTCACAAATAAGAAATGAAATAAATTTGAAAAAGAAATGCAGTCGAAAGGCGTAGAAGTGAAAGAAAATATTTGTAATGAGCTGTGTGACGAATGGATGTCGGCACTTGCGGCTTTCGGCTCTCAGCTTAGTTGTGGCTATCATTGATGCAGCAGCATAAACGCACACACACATACACTAGCACCAATGTGCAAATCTCAAGTGTTCGCGCATGCGTTCCGCTTCATTTTCGCTCTGCGATCAATAGCAGCAAAAGTAAAACACAAAAAAAAGAAGAAAAAAAACACAAATTGGAATCTGCTGCAGGGAAAGTGTAGCCACTTTTATAAGCTTTTGGGCGCTTTTGTTTCAATTTCTGTCAATGCAAATACCAATTTCTGTAGAAAAGTATGTATCTTTGTTGTAATGAACGCGCGTTTTGTTTTGTGTCGCATAATTTTCACTGCTTTATTGTGGCTGCCGCAGCTTGGCTTTTCTGTGCTATTGATTACCGTTACCGCTCGTGTCATGGCTATTGTGTTGCATGTAAACATGCAGTTTGGATGTTGCTACAAAAGCAAAATTGCCAATGTTACCGATGTTACCGTTGCAAAGGCAAAAACAAAACAAAAAAATGTACACTAAAAAAGACTGCAATAAAATCAACAAATAAAACAAAACCGAAAAATGGCAAAAACGCATGTTTTGACACATGTTATGGCGCACCCTTTCGCTTCAGCTGTCGCATGGTTGCCATTGAAATTCGAGTGGCACAAAGCAAGCGCGTCCAAAAAGATACCATACGAGCCTAAATACATACACACATACATACGTAAACATCTTCATACTCACTGCTTTATGCTTTGCACAGTTGCCTCCACAATTAACCGCAACTGATTATGACTTTGTGATATTTTAATTTGTAAAATTTGATGTTTGTATTAATTGCGTGTGGAAATTCAAGTCGAATATATTTTTACGAGGAATTCAATAGTTTTAAGTGTTAAAAACAAAAATGCATATCGAAGAGGCTATCCAAGTAGCCAAAGCAACCATTGCTAATTTTTCATGCTGCTGTGATCTGGAGATCAAGAAGTGATTTTTTTATAAATTTCACAATATTTGTACTTTTCCTGCCATAAGTTCTGTTACAAGTTAAGTTTGTTAAATTAGTTAAATTTAATAATGTAAATATTAAAAAAAATATTTTTAATTTTCATTCGAAAAGGTCACCATTTGCTTATACACAAGAGCGCTCTTCGAAGTTCACAAAAAACGGTTTGCCACGGGTTAATAACCTCACCTTCCATAGACCAGGGCATTCACAGAGGAAGTATGTAGAAGACAGTTGCATTTTTCTCCAGTTAACTACAACAATGACAATATAAATTGGAAAAAATACTGTTGTTGTTGTAGCAGCATAAACATTCACCGTGCATATACGAGGAATGCTGCTGAAGTGACAGTCCTTAGCCGGATATACATACAGATCGTTCCGGTTACGTAGATCTGAATGCTGCTGAAGTGACAATCCTTGTCCGGATATAAATACGGATCGTTCCGGTTACGTAGAACCGACTGTCGTGGGAACGTGGAAAGAATACTCATTTTGGCTGCTTATTCAACTACGGGCCAGAATCCAGAATCACTGCCGTGAGTCTGCACTCATCCCTTCGTTTCATATTTATCAATGTTGTATTTGTTTGTTGTTTTCCTCACTTTGCATGTCGTCTGATCCTTCAATCTTCTGATGTCCCGCGATCCAAATTAAGGTAACTTTATGGTTTTCACTCAAGCTGGTAAGGCTATTCCTTCTTTCTTCGACCAGTTTAGAAGTTGTTGTAGCCGAGTCCAGGGGCTGGATTACAGCATACATAAGAGAAATCTGCGTTTAGTAGGCTACATGTTGCTCCTATTGCCAATACTTCCGCCTAGAAGGCACTCGAACCGAAGATTGTTTGAGACTCTCCAAATTTCTATGAGGCCTTCGGCAGGCTATGTTCTCCAATTCTTACCACAAACTATAGTCCAATGGATTCAGATCTGGACTTCCAGATGGCCAATCTTCTGCGGCTATGAACCGAGGAATATTGTTTTTTAGCCACTGCTGGGTAGTTTCTGCCTTACGGGCTGGAGCGGGATCTAGCTAGAAGATGCAACGCTCTCCATTGCAGAGAGTACTGCTCAACTGCTTCACCACACCTTCTAAGACACCCTTCTAGTACACTTTTACCCTGGTCTTAACCCATTTTTCGCAGAAATGAAGAAATGTAACGCTATACAAGACACTCCCCGCCAAACCATTACGGAAACTGGATGGTGCCCACGCTGAATACTTGGAACAACATTTTTTTGCTTCTTTAGAAGCTTTAGCATAGATTTTGTCGTTTTTGCTTATTAAAAACTTCTTCAAGAGTAAAAATTGTCTCATCTGTGAAAAAAATATTTGGCTGTTGACCGCGTGCGACCAAAGAAGCTGCTTGTATTTGTATTGTAAGACTTTCATGTGGATGTCTTGACATGGATCTGGGCGATACATTAATTTCTCTGGACATCAGTTTTTGCCTTCTAAGAGGACTTCTGCGAATTTTTTCTCGAACGGGTTTTGCGGCTGCATGGGTTCGAAACGTGCGAGGACGACCACTTTTGTTCTGTCTGTCACTTCAGACGTTTGCGAAAAACGATTGGTTGTGCGGTAAACATATATTCTCGAAATATTAAGTTTTTTCAGCAATTCGTAAATCTCACCTGCACTTTTGCTACACTTTTGTAATGCAATCACTGCAATGCAACTTTCCTTGGCTCCCCACTCCATTGTTTGGAGCGTTCAAACGTTAGAAAAAACTAAAAGCAATTTCACTAATCTGAACACCTGCAGATAATCTCGTTTACCTTGGCCAATACGCGATAAAGGAATCACACGAAATTTACTGAGGCTCTCCAAACCGAATATTCTTCTTCTGTTGGAATAACTCAAGCGGCATTAGACTACTGGCATTGGGATTCCCCGCATAATTGGGAATAGAAAGGTAGGCAAGTACATCAGCTTCGACAGCGCCGTCGTAGTGGTGGATATTTTTTCGCTGGCGTTCTCGAATTGTACATTAAAAGACAGCCTTTTATCTAGTTTATTTTGTGCTAGCCAATATTGCACGCAAAGAATGTTCGACATCGAAAAGCTGCAATCACAACAGACAGCCAGAAGATTCGCCACTCGACTCTCACTCCTGCTCTCAGAGAGTACTGCCCAACAAACCGGCATCCACGAACAATGGAGCATCATTTCTCGTTCTCTACGTACCGCCGCCGAAGAAGAAATCGGATTCCGGCGAGCCCGAAAAAACAATTGGTACGATGAGGAATGTCATGCTGCCGCAGAAAGAAAGGATGCCGCCTAAAGAGCCACGCTGCGATCGGGCGCAACGCGAGCCATGTGGGATCGCTACAGAGAGCTGAAAAAGGAAGAGAGACGTTTTATCCGAAAGAAGAAACGAGAGGCCGAAATACGTGAGTGCGAAGAGCTTGAGATGCTGGCCAACAGGAACAACGCCCGAAAATTCTACCAGAAAGTTCGGCGGCTTACAGAAGGTTTTAAGACCGGGGCGTTTTCCTGCAAGAACAAAGACGGCGAACTGGTGACTGACGTACAGAGCAATCTTAAATTATGGAGGGAACACTTTTCGAACCTATTAAACAGTGACAGCTGCGTATGTCACCGAGAAAGTGAAGATCCCGGTACCCCAATCGTTGACGACGGAATTGTCGTTACGCTACCTGATCATGACGAGGTGAGCTGAGCTATTCAAACATGGCGGCGAGGAGCTGGTAAGGTGCATGCATCAGCTCTTATGCAAAATATGGTCGGATGAAAGCATGCCTGCCGATTGGAATTTAAGTGTGCTCTGCCCAATACATAAGAAGGGGGATCCTGCAATTTGTGCCAATTACCGCGGGATTAGTCTTCTAAATATCGCCTATAAGGTTCTAGCAAGCGTATTGTGTGAAAGGCTGAAGCCCACCGTCAACCAACTGATTGGACCTTATCAGTGTGGCTTCAGACCTGGAAAGTCTACCATCGACCAAATATTCACCATACGCCAAATCTTGGAAAAGACCCATGAAAGGAGAATCGACACACACCATCTTTTCGTCGACTTCAAAGCTGCATTCGACAGTACGGAAAGGAGTTACCAGTATGCCGCGATGTCTGAATTTGGTATCCCCGCAAAACTAATACGGCTATGTAAGATGACGTTGCTCAACACCAGCAGCGCCGTCAGAATTGGGAAGGACCTCTCCGAGCCGTTTGATACCAAACGGGGTTTCAGACAGGGTGACTCGCTGTCGTGTGACTTCTTTAACCTGATGTTGGAGAGCATCGTACGAGCCGCAGAACTTAATCGCTCAGGCACAATATTTTATAAGAGCGTACAATTGTTGGCGTATGCCGATGATATTGACATCATCGGCCTTAACAACCGCGCTGTTAGTTCTGCCTTCTCCAAACTGGATAAAGAGGCAAAGCGAATGGGTCTGGTGGTGAACGAGGACAAAACGAAGTACCTCCTGTCTTCAAACAAACAGTCGGCGCACTCGCGTATCGGCACCCACGTCACTGTAGACAGTTATAATTTCGAGGTTGTAAAAGACTTCGTCTATTTAGGAACCAGCATTAACACCGATAACAATGGCAGTCTTGAAATCCAACGTAGAATCTCTCTTGCCAACAAGTGCTACTTTGGACTAAGTAGGCAACTGAGCAGTAAAGTCCTCTCTCGACGAACAAAACTAACACTCTACAAGACTCTCATCATGCCCGTCCTAACGTATGGCGCAGAAGCTTGGACGATGACAACATCCGATGAAGCGACGCTTGGAGTGTTCGAGAGAAAGATTCGGCGTAAGATTTTTGGACCTTTGCACGTTGGCAATGGCGAATATCGCAGACGATGGAACGATGAGCTGTATGAGCTTTACGACGACATAGACATAGCGCAGCGAATAAAGATCCAGCGGCTACGTTGGCTGGGTCATGTCGTCCGAATGGATACAAACGCTCCGGCTTTGAAAGTATTCGATGCGGTACCAGCTGGTGGTAGCAGAGGAAGAGGGCGGCCTCCTCTGCGTTGGAAAGATCAGGTGGAGAAGGACTTGGCTTCACTTGGTGTGTCCAACTGGCGCCGGTTAGCACGAGAAAGAAACGACTGGCGCGCTTTGTTAAACTCGGCCAAAATCGCGTAAGCAGTTATAGCGCCAATTGAGAAGAAGAGAGAATATTGCACGCTTAGTACTGCATGGATCGGGTTGTTGCGGGTACCGAGTAATTTTTTAGCCGTTTCCACAACCGCTATGTCGTCGGCAAAGCCAATTAGAATCCTGACATGGAGAACACCGTCGTACATTATAATCCACAGCAACGGCCTGAGAAGCAAGCCCTATGGAACGCCACTCGTTAATCCAACCTTCTTCGTCCCTTTGATGTACTGTACCACAAAATTCGACCATCAAAGTAACTGCGCAATATTCTCCTCAGGTACGTGGAGACCCCAACTCTCTGCATTTCTGACGTCTATAGCGCTAATCAGCAGTACTCTTTGGTCCCATTTAGCCAACGGCTAACGCTTATTGCATTCGTTGCGAGCTGGATTGCTGAAGAGGCTGCATCTGATGTTGGCTTTCCCTTTCTAAATCCGAATTGATTTTCAGACAGGTCTCCCTTTAGTGAATAAACCAACAAATTCAAAAGGAAATGACTAATACCCAACCGGCGCCACCTTGTACATACACACATACACATTTTTATCAACATATTTGCGAATGTTTCTTTGAGTTAAATTATTTACGCTATTTTTCTTGTCGTACTCAATTCATTCAATTCAATTCACCTAAATATTCTTATTTATTAAGTTATATTTGCCAAGGCCCACGTTTTTTTTAACAACGAAAGTTGATAAATGCGTAACATTTTCGTTGGCATATAAAATTGAAAAATTTATTAATCGCATGTGTCATTTATTGACTGCTTAAAAGTAATAAAAGTCTCGTTTTCACATATAAACCGCGTAAGCTTTGCAATATCATAAACAAGCGCCAAGTTCAGCGACCAATCGATGGAGCACTACGACAGAAACACAAAAAGGGAGGTGGAGAAAGGGCTGCGAAAAAGGAGAAAATATAAAAAAATCATAACAATGGCCCCACACAAGCCCAGCAAATTAAATCCTCGCAATTCCAATTTCACTTTTTGGCCCAAATTCGGGGCTATAAGCCAAGCTTATGCACACACACACGGGCTCGCAGGCATAAGAAGATAGCGAAAGAGCAACACAATGCGCAACAGCAAAAGCATAAGCGCCTGCGCACTTAACACGCACTGGCGGTTGGTTTACAAACACATACACACACATGCATGTATCGTCAAAGAGGCGCACTGATTGGCACAAATGTCGAGTGTCACCCACAGTTAGCACAGAAATTTATAAAAATTTACCAGCTGCATGGCAAAATGCAAAGATCAGGGAAGAAGCGAAGGCTCGGAAGACGCGGCTAAGAGACGTGCGCGGCGGTTGAAAGCAAAATATTGAATCAATTGATTGTAAAGCACAGATATTTCAATTAGCGTAAATCGTGCAAGCAAACAAGCTTAATAGGCTGACTTTAAGCGTAGGAATAAGAGAAAAATTATACCAAAAGCGCTGCGATGCACGCAAATGTGTAGTGAAATCGAAGATGCAAGCGTCGCGTTCATGCGGAGTGCGTTGAAATCGAAATGCAAATGTCAGATTACTTTCATGCTACTACTGGTGCGCATACAAAATGAGCGCTTATCTATTGGGAGCATCGAGAAAAGTTTTGCATTCACAGTCATCTCATTGCATGCCACCAAGCGCGTTTTCCGATCATTAATAATTACCATAATTCGCACGCATCATTGAAATGGGAGCTAAATTACAAAACGATAAGCTTTAAGCGATGCAGCAGCCATTGGCGCTACGCATCCCATACTTTACTCAACTCGCTATCATTTGCCGCATCTTATTATTTATTTACTTTGCTGCTACGAGTCGCCTTTAACAAAAGAAAATGATTTATCTGATGTTCAAAATTACGAGCGCCTTAAAGGTGGTCAATATGTTGACCCACACATGGGCAGTGTCAACTTCCACGAGGTGAAAAAACGCATAACTAAAACAGCATTTAAAAGAAAATGGGAATAAAAGCGATTGAGTAAATAAATATCGATATGGGCAGCATATTTAAATAAGATAACGAAAATGAACCGAGTCGTGGCGTGGTGGGCATAAATCATAAAAGGTGTTTTACAAAATTGGTGTCGCCGGGTTATGCCAAGTGGTAAATTAGTTTCGTTTTTTCGAAATGCTGAAAGTGGTCTTGCATGAGTTGGAATATGCTTGCAAATCGCTTATATTGTTGTTGATTTATGTGCGAATGTTTAATATTTATGTACATGTACTTTTATTTTATTATAAATGCGCCTATATTTTGCATTCACTTAAAATTACTTGTGCGTACTTTTATCACTGAACTTTATACGCACTGATTTAAGCAGCTAAATTTATGTGTTAGTTTTATTTTTTGTTTTCCATTGCACTGCTGCATTAATTTTTCAATGTTTTCATTTTCTTATATCGGTTTTATTTATCGTTTGTTTCCTAACCTCAAAATATTGCTTCCTTAAATTAAAGAAATGATTATGAAAATATCGACTAATTATCTCTGACGCTTCCTGGTTGCCAGAAGTCGGTGGGCAGTGTTGTTAAACTTTAATGCTTTTCTAAACAATGCCCGCGTGAAATGCATTTGTGCTGGAGTATATCAGGATTTAAAACTCTATAAACATTTTTAAGGATCTTCAGGCACAATTTTCACAGTCATCTTTTTCATCCCACGGTAAATAGTTATATTGAGCGATTTCGTCTTATCAGCTAACACTTCATAAACGTCTGAAGAGTTCTTGATTTCCTTCTCATTGATCTTCGTAACAATATCACCTGGATAGAGGCCGCCACTAAAATGAACGAAAACATTTTGCATATTATAGCTTGCATTTCATTCTAGAGAATTATAATTGCATCTGGCGTGTACTTACGCGTGAGCTGGCGAGCCAATGATTACTTTCCACACCAACACGCCATGTGTTAAATCGCTCGGTACATTCTGCGAACGGCTCTTTAGCTCGAAAAGTATGTCGGGCGTTAATGTAAGCATTGTTATTCCCATATAGCGTTTTTCTGGATAATCCATTTTGCTAATACCCGTCTTACGTCGCTCCTCGGCTTTTTTGAGAAATAGTTTGACGTAGTCAATAGGTATGGCAAAGCTTATGCCTGCAGTAACTTTCATTGAATTGACACCGATAGCTTCTCCATCCAAGTTGACCAATGGCCCGCCAGAGTTTCCGAATGTAATAGCTGCATCCGTTTGAATATAATTAATATCACGATTTCTCAATCCCAATTCTTGTGAGGGGCGTTGTGTTGAGCTGACTACACCAGCCGTCACTGTATTACTCAAAGCCAATGGGCTACCTAGCGCTACTACCCATTCGCCGGAACGCAGTGTAGCACTATTGCCAAGCGCCATAACGGGTAAATCTTTGCAATCTATCCGCACTATCGCTAAATCTGAAGATTGATCTACATCCTCTACAACACCAGGAAAAACACGACCATCGTTTAACCTTACTTGCACCATTGTGTGCGGTTTATTGATTACAACGTGCGCGTTTGTCAGTATGAGACCATTGGAATCGATTATAAAGCCCGAGCCATTCGACGCTGTAACTGGCTTACCGGTATAGTAATCAAATTGCCGCATATCTTTAATCTCTATGTACACCACCGACGGTGCACATGCATAAACCACATCAGCAAGGAAGTTATATTGCTTACGTCGCCCGGAAAGTGGAGGCAACGTAAACGCAGACACATGTGGGATTATAGAATTTCTGTGTTTATATGCTAAGTACGCAGATACTGCCGAAATAGAGGCGATTGGCAACAAGCTATAGCTCCAAAACCTTCGGTGTCCTTTCTGAGAGTTGTTTCTATCGTGATTGTGCTTCTCATCGTTGTAGTTTCTTCTTATTAATAGCTCGTAAATAGACTGATTAAGCGTCGGCAATAATGCACGCGAATTGAATTTTTTTAATGAAACATGAAATTTATTAAAATTATTTAACGCCATCACTAACTGAAATTCGCCCCTCCCCAGCTGTTTTGCGCAAACCAGCTGATTTGAGAGCTGTTCTTCTTCTTCTATGCGTAGTATTCACCATGAAAATAAGTAAGATAATTGCTTCAGATAAATGGTAAGTTTAATGAAAATGAGTCGAAAAATAAAGGAAAACATGCTGAAGATTACAATAACATCATTACGAAAACAACTATTATACTGGAGGAAGAATAGTTCACGAAGCGAAGCTAGTTATTTAGAACATAAATATATGACGATCACACATTTAAGAACATTAAAAACAGGATAAGAATACAATTTTTTAATCCAATTTTTTGATACTATCTTCAATTCGTGTGGAATTTTGCTTAAACAAAAATTAAATAATTGGCGTGACACTCCCGTTAAGTTCTCGTACTTGTAGCATGCGTCTTGATGTTGTTGCACGAGTGGGCGGATCTACAGTTTAGCCGAGTTTGTGACTGTCGACGGGCGACCGCTATTAGAACTTTTTCTTCAAAATGGTGTTTCATCGAGATTCGAACCTGGATTCCGAATGGTGGTCACGCACCAACCCATTCGGCTACGGCCGCCGATTATTTTAAGCATCCAAAATAAAAAAAAGTATCTTACATTATGTTAATATTATTGTTACTTTGCGCAAATCATATTCACTACACGATTCAACAAGGACGTAGACAGTGAAAAGGGTTTCCAAAAATGTTTCTGATTATTTCAATTAATTTATAGCGTTATAAAAATATATGAAATAAAACTAAATGACATTCATTTTTCGCTTGTTTTTTGCGAACTCATCCAAAATAAAATCTTTTAGTTCCACTTTATTTTCAGTAAACAACTTTCTGTGAGGACTCTGCATACATAAACTTTGAAAAAAAAAATATATAAATATATATATATATTTATAATAGTTGCTATCTTTAAAAATATTTATTGAGCAATTACGCGAGGGTCCGTCATGGAAGCTCTCAGTCAAGTCTTTAGTTTTCTTAGATTGTAGCTGTAGTTCAGGGTATTGCTTATGAAATTTCAAGCGTGCTGATTGACCACATGCTCAAATCAGATCTGTATTTTCTTGTTTTTGACAAGCATTGTACCACATTTCTAAAACATTTCATTATCTATACCCTCCAAATTGTATCAAAAAACCGGCATTCGTTCATAAGCGATGCAAAATAAATTCGAACGAAGTTTTTAATAGTGAAAAGTACAATAGTTTCAAATATAAATACAGAATACTAGCTGAAGATATTCTTAAATAAACAGGGTAGAAATCGACGTCAAGTTATATATACTTACCACTTAATGCTTCCGCAATTTCAAAGGAAGTATTAATTATGTGGATCCTTGGTAGTACTTTAATTTCATGCACCTCAACACTGTTTTACCAATTGTTCTTTTAGAAGTGATATAACCTGTTTAAAGAGTTTCCTTGAGGTTAACCGACGAAGTCTAGCAAGATGTAGTCGTTCCCACGACAGTCGGTTCTACGTAAACGAAACGACCCGGATTTATATCCGGCCAAGGACTATCACTTCAGCAGCATTCCTCGTATATGCACGAGGAATGTTTATGCTGCTACAACAACATGGGAGCATAAACATTCCCCGAGGGATGAAGCTTCAAATCTACTAATTTTGCGCGAATCTCTCGACTTTCTACTACAATGTAAACAAAGCAGATGAGTAAAATATTCAAGCCACCAAAACGAATGAAAAAAACGTATCACCTGCTTTAATAACCCACTTTAAATATCGCACTTGTTACGTTAAAGCGTAACAACTCAAAATCTGAACATTTTCAGTAGAGACGAAAAACAGTTTCCGTAAATATTAATAATATATTACAAGGAAAAAAATATGTAATTGCACGAAAATATCATTAAAAACAATATAACGGTTGTTTCATTCTTATTTGTTTAGTAGTTGCGCTAAAATAACAAATTTTTGAGTTGTTACTCTTTTCCTGAAATTTTTTTATACACTTAGTGGTATATTTTAAACAAACCGTTTGGTTGTAAACAGGCACAATTAAAAATGTTACACTTTATGTGACACAAATTTGTTCAAACACTTGGAGACAACTAAAAATGTAAATCTTTAGTTGAGACAAAAGAAGTCATTCTGAAAACAAAGAGAGAGTCATAAAGCTAGATATACACGAGGCAACCGTTGAAGCAACGTGTTGCCTTTGTTTAAGAAACACGTTGCGACCGTTGCTTCAATCTCAGTATTGTGTATAACTGTGGTGCAGGAAAGGTACAAGCGGAAGATACGTAAAATTAAATTTTTTAAATGATCGACGAAATATGTACGTAAAATTACTTCTCTTATTATAATTGACGAACTTTTGTACGAAAATGAGGAAGAAGAGATGCAACAAAAGAAGAGAAAGAAAATTTGGTCCAAAAATTGGCTTTAAAAAAAAATCGAGTTGTCGAACGAGAGGCTGCTGAAAGAACTGAAGGAAAATGAGCCAGCGGACTATAAAAATTACATGAGGATGGACGAAGCCCTGTTTAGAAAATTGTTGGACTTCGTAAAGGCCAAAATAACGAAACAAGATACCATAATGAGAGAGGCAATATCAGCAGAAATTAGACTAGCAATAACTTTGCGCTATCTTGTAACAGGAAACTCTTTTGCGGACTTGAAATGTTTATCAATTTTATTGTATTCATTTTTTAATTGTTCGTATGCTTTTTTTCTAAAATTTTTATTTTTATATTCTTCACTACTTATATCCCACAGCTCTCTCAAATTTTTATATTCGTTAATAAAATTAACATAATTTTCATTATTTTCAATTGCCATTTTTTCCTTTTTCACTTTATTTTACTCGGCACGAACCTTCTTCTTCGCTTGTTTTCAACGAACTGAACGAGTAAAAGCAGTAAACAATGATACACACGAAGCAACGGTTGCAGCAACCTATCCCAAAAATCAAATTTATTTGATATTTCAGGCAACGGTTGCAGCAACACGAAAATCAATTGGCAACACAGCTATACACGAGGCAACGGTTGCTTCAACATGGCCGTGTTGCTGCAACGTTTGCCTGGTGTGTATTTAGCTTTACGGTTTTTTTAACGAAAGACTAGACAAACCACTGAACGATTTTTACAGTGGGTAGAGATGACCACTGTACATTGTTTTCTTGCAAAAAACTAAAATTTGCAAATTTTGAGTTGTTACGCTTCAACGTTACAAGTTCGATATATTTGATAGAATCAATTGGTTGTCTTTCCATCCGAAAAAATGTATTAAAATGTATTTCAACCAAACATAAATTTCAGTTATAGTAGTTTCTATAAATTATAAATACTAATAGGAATATTTGACGTTGCTTATTTTTTTCATAATTTTCAAGAAATGCTCTAAAACACACGTTTATTTTATTTAAATACAAACACCGAAAATAAACAATATTAATTTAAAAACATGCTTTATTAATTGAAAATTTGATTTAAAGAATAGTATTTTATTAAAATTCTATTAAATTGCTCTTCAAAAATTTTTAAAACCGTGCAAAAGAAGTGTCAAAGGAACTATAATACAAAAAGAATAAAACGAAACAAGAAAAACCGCAGTCAAATAAAACGGAACAATTTTTATATTTAGTTGGAAAATTTAGTGTGAATCCACTTTTATAATGCCAAAAATGTGAATGTTTGTTTAAATTTTTTTTCTTTTCCAATAACTGGTTTCGGTCTATTAATTTTTCTATTATACTCCCATTAGCTTTGTTTCTTTATTCCTAATAAGAATTATAGAAAAATTCCAATTATATGGTAGCACCAATCAGCTGAGGTATTTGACATTTTACAATCTCCGTCAATTTATTCCTCTTCGCTTTCAAAGCAAATATTTCGTGGTCATTCACGTGAATTTATTGCTTTGGTGGTGTTGTTCCGAGAGAAAAGTGAATCCAAATGAGTGTTTTGTGGAAATAAAAGTGAAAATAATAGTAGAAAAAACAAAAATAGTGTAAATTCATTGTGGTTAAAATGGAAGTGTTTCAGACGGATAACTACTATATTTTCGTGAAACGTGAAAAAAGTTTGTGGTGGCATCGCAAGACATCGGAGTTTACAATCAAAGCTGGTAAGACAATGAAATGTGTCTAAAATATTACAAAATAATGCCAATTTTGTAAACCAACTTGATAAACAAGCTTGTTTTAGAGTCGTTCCCTGCATATCGCATTGCAAATAAGCGTTTAATTGAGTGATTCGACATGACTATACACACCCGAAATCAAGTTTGTCATTACTTGTGTATTAGTGCATATCCGTCGCCCTCTCACCAGATATACACCTATTAGGGATCCCCTCAATGCCAAACGTGCTGCAGGCGCTTGTAGTGGAGTGGTATTATTGTTTATCATTATTTTTGATGTTTCCTCTTTGTCGAATTGGTAAAAGAAAAGTGGGTGGAGGAGGGAGTATATGCGATTTGCTTTGAGTCAGTGGGCTTGAACGTACATAGACTGTGTGGCGCAATAAAGACGTTTGTTATTGTGCTTATGTGAAGCTATCTAAATAGAATGAAAAAGTTGTATGTGAAGAATTAACAATTTTCGTTTTAAATGAAAGGATATTGTCAGGGCGGATCAAAAAATGATCTTGAAAACTTATTTTAAGCGCTTAAATAAATGCTCCAAAAATGATTTTAAAATCTTTATACATAAGTCTTTATAAGATTTGCTTACATTTTATAATAGTAAATATTTAGGTTTAACGGTTGACATGTGTGTACTGTCACATAAAACCTAATTCAAAAAATGCTTTACATAAAAATTCATGCTATGTATATTTGTACGTGGTTATAAGTACAGTGCTGTCTATTGTTACGAAGCAAAGATTTATATATTTTATATATGGGAAAGGTCCACTCTACATCAAGCGATGTAATAGATGCATATGTATTTGATCTTTAAAACTCGTTTCAAAAACGTTTCCACGACAGTCGGTTCTACGTAACCGGAACGACCCGTATTTATATCCGGCCAAGGACTGTCACTTCAGCCGTATTCCCCGTATATGTATGGGGATTGTTTATGCTGCTACAACAACGACAACATCAATCAGCCTAGTGCTGCGACTTGAATGTATGAATGCATCTACATACTTGCACAAATTCTCTGATTTATTGTTACTTTTTAATGCTGCGAGACATGAAATTTATGCACCAAACATTTTTAAATTTCGGTGGCTGAAATGACATCCTCTTCCTCGCGTGAGTCATACAAACATGTCAATTTCCATTGACTTGAATTCGGTTTGGGCTGATGCATCAGAGCACAAGTTTATTCACCTTAAAATACATATTTGTGATTTAATAAGTGCATTATGTATATACATATATGCGTTGAATAATCTATACATTTGTTATATTGCGATTGACTTTTAACTGAAGTTAAAAAGAGGTATCCTGTTATCAACAAATTCTTTGACGAAATGTTATTTCTTATCTTTTTGTAAAAATTGTTAATGGCGATTGCACATGTTCTATTGAGAAATATGTATATACATACATATATGTATACATAGGATTATATTATATTATATACATATATAGAGTATTATACGGTAAGCTCTAAGAATCTTTCCCATTAAATGGCAGGCGAGTTCAATTGCTATTTTTATTTTATATTTTATTTATTTTAACAAAAGCTACATATCGACAGCTTTTGCATGAATTTGCAATTTAATTCTCGCGTAAAATAATATGTAAAAAATTTTTTTTTGTAATGTATTACCAATTGTATTTGTAATGTATTATGATTGGCAAGATGGAGATTTTTTTATGAAATTTGAAAAGAGAACGAAAGAAAAAATAAATTTGAATTCTTCTTCTTAATTGGCGCGATAACCGCTTACGCGATTTTAGCCGAGTTCAATAAAGCTCGCCAGTCGTTTCGTTCTCGTGCTAACCGGTTCCAATTGCACACACCAAGTGTAACCAAGTCCTTCTCCACCTGATCTTTCAAACGCAGAGGAGGCCTTCCTCTTCCTCTGCTACCACCATCTGTTGCCACATCGAACACTTTCAGAGCCGGAGCGTTTGTATCCATTCGAACGACATGACCCAGCCAACGTAGCCGCTGGATCTTTATTCGCTGCGCTATGTCTATGTCGTCGTAAAGCTCATATAGCTCATCGTTCCATGCGATATTCGCCGTTGCCAACGTGCAAAGGTCCAAAAATCTTACGCATAATCTTTCTCTCAAGCACACCAAGCGTCGCTTCATCGGATGTTGTCATCATCCACGCTTCTGCGCCATACGCCATGAGAGTCTTGTAGAGTGTTAGTTTTGTTCGTCGAGATAGGACTTTACTACTCAATTGCCTACTTAGTCCAAAGTAGCACTTGTTGGCAAGAGAGATTCTACGTTGGATTTCAAGGCTGACATTGTTATCGTTGTTAATGCTGGTTCTTAAGTATACGAAGTCCTTTACAACCTCAAAATTATAACTGTCAACAGTTACGTGGGTGCCGATACGCGAGTGCGCCGACTGTTTGTTTGATGACACCACCAGTCCCATTCGCTTTGCCTCTTTATCCAGTTAGGAGAAGGCAGATCTAACAGCTTGGTTGTTAAGGCCGATGATGTCGATATCAGTAGCATACGCCAACAATTGTACGCTCTTATAAATTTGAATTACATTTGCCAAAAATTGGAATTTCTACTTCACCGCATTCATTGTACAGAATTACAAGTAAACCACTCGTCTTTTTCCTATTTTTTTGACAGGCGCCTTAGGTGTGAGTTTTCCAAGCACCTAGGTGCGTCATAATGTGGGTGCTTGGTATTTTTACTTGAGTGTATTGGCGGGGTTGCTATGCCAAATTATAGTAACCTCAAAAAAATCGACAAAAAAAAAGATACAAAATAATATTTTTCATTTAGACAATTTACAGTAGAAAATATTTTTTATATATTTCTTAGGTTTGGTAATACTTTTTTATTAACATTTCTGTTATTTGTACGATTTTTTTAGACTTTTTGATACGATTTTCTTTGATATTTAATAAATTTTTATGCAACCAGCGTTTTGAAATCAGTTGAACTCAGCTGTGGACATTTTTTGGCGACCAACTGAGAGTATTTTTTTTTGAATCTGTAAAATGACTGCATTATCCAATACAGTGAAGCCTCGATATAGCCAAAGTGCATTAATTAGTTTTGTTTGGACTAATAAAATCACTATCAAAAATGGCCATTTAGTGACATTTAGCAAAAAAACAAAATATAGTGTGATCCGCAGGAAAGCGTGGCCGGCTATATACATATATATATATATATATAATTGGCGCGTACACCCTTTTTGGGTGTTTGGCCGAGCTCCTCCTCCTATTTGTGATGTGCGTCTTGATGTTATTCAACAAATTGGGGGACCTACAGTTTCAAGCCGACTCTGATCGGCAGATATTTTTTTGAGGAGCTTTTTCATGGCAGAAGTACACTCGGAGGCTTGCCATTGCCTGCCGAGGGGCGACCGCTATTAGAAAAATGTTTTTCTTAATTTTGGTGTTTCATCGAGATTTGAACCAACGTTCTCTCTGTGAATTCCGAATGGTAGTCACGCACCAACCCATTCGGCTATGGCGGCCGCCGTATGCTTGCTAATAATAGGCCTCTTCGTTTCGCCAAGCATTAGCAAGGACGAATAGATGAATCAACTGGTATATATAAACATAACTTGGTAACGGTGGAAAAGAGCTCCAAAAAGATAGATTTTTTTCTGAAAATAGTGAGTTATACTAGTTTTATGAGGTATAACCATACTTGCTAGCGGCGAATTCTGCTCGATAACTTTGTTATTACTTTCGCGAAGTGAGCAGAGCCCAGAGATAGCGAGCAGAGAAGTGGCGCATCTAAGGCGCCTAATATAAAATCAAAAGGGTGCATGTATTCCCTTATTGTTTGATCTGGGTATTAAACAAATAGCATTTTTCGTTATATCCAGGCTTTGATATTCTATAAATTTGTAAAGCGAAACTACAGTTGTAACGAAGAACTAGTCCCACCCTCTTAACTTCGTTATATCGAGGTTTTACTGTATACCTTTATTGATTTTGATTAAGGTCGTACAACCGTTGTAGCGAAAACAAATTTAATTCTGTTTATTTATTTTTCATTGGAAATCATATTATTTTCATGTTGCTAGCTGATTGGGGTAATTAGGTCAGAAAGCTTTTTTATGTACATATGTATTTATTCCTTCCATGTTACTTATTACCTTTACAATTACAATTATTTTTTTCACTTGTCCGCGTGCATAGCTAATAGCACGGTTGGCTAGATTGACGCTAGTCTTAATTCCGCACGCAAAGGGCTTTGGAGCTTAGGGCTGTTGGTGTGATTGATTAAGGTGGATATTTGTTGCTTTGGGGACATGAACTTGAACTCACCAATTTAGTATGTTTTTGAATTATTTTTTCTTCACTTATACCATAAATTCACAAGGGTGGAATAAAATGTGTGTTAGTTCTAATATTTTTTGTCACGCTAGATGGACTACCCTGTATTTACACACGCATATAATTGGCGTATGCATCCTGTGTGGCATGCATTTCTATGGAGGCAGCCTAAAGTTATGTATGGGCCATTTTTAATGCGAAGTGTTTTCGTGAAAGAAATGCAAGCAGCGGCTTGCCATTGCCCGCCGTGGGCCAACTGCTATTACAAAGTATTTTTCTATACCTTCATATCTCATGCTCATAGTAAACATTGAGCCTTGGAGCCCAATTGGCTACGGGCCCATAAATCTACTTACTTGGTATGAAATTGAGATTCGTTTTTTTATAATTTTTTAAATTCGAAAAGCGTCTGACACTGAATTTTTACTGCGAAAGAATTGAATCTCCACATGATTTGCAACGTGACTTCTTTGTGCACTCTGCATGGACCATCACGCACATTCCATACGCCATATTGTGCTGCGTTGACATGTGAGTCACTTGACCATGACTCTTGACTCTTCAGTTTCATAAAGCGAATATACAGTGATACCTCGATATAACAAAGTTGAAGGGGTATGATAAATGATTCGTTATATCTGGAATTTCGTAATATTTATGGAAAATGGAAACCTCGATAGAACGAAGAATGCAAATTTGACGAAAAAATTCGTTATCAGTAATTTTTTTTTATTTTGTGTTTATTTCCAAATTAAACAATGAAACAAAACGTACAAGGTTTTAATTACTTATTAATAAATACAACATTGAAAATTTTAAATTGACGCTGCTACTTTATTTTTTACCCTCTTTTTTAATAAAACAATTAATCGATTTTTCTACAGATTTTAAATCTTCATATTTAATGAGGGATTTATTGTTTCGCTATGTAGAGGCTTCTGAATCGACACTTCGTTATGTAGAGGCTTTCGCTAGCGTCAATCAACTCCGACGGTTGTCATGCCCGGAATGTCTTCTTTATATCTATGGCACATTTTTGTATGGAAAATTTCACAACAACGAGCTTTCTTCTGGGGGCTCAGTTGAAGTTTTGTTATATCGAGTTTTTAATTTTATCGTGTTTCATTACATCGACGCTTCACTGTACAAGTACAATGGTTACTGTTTGCCTTATGACTTTCTGTTCGGCTAAAAATTTTTGTGCAGAGAAAAAAAAATAAATTTGCTTCTCATTTATGTTTGAAACTAAGATTTATGCGTTTGGATGAGCGCCAGAAATTCACATATTCTTGGCATGGTGTGTAGATGAAAGAAGAAGAGATTAGAAAATACAATACATAGTCAGCCACCGTCGTCGAATGGGTTTGTGCGTGACTAACACTTGTTGTGCCCGGCTTCGAAACTCAGGGCATGAAACACAAGATGATAAAAAAGGTTTTTTCACTTGTGGTCGGCCCTCGGTAGGCAATGGCAAACCTTCGCATGTATTTCTGCATGGAAAAGCTCATCATGGAAACATCATCTATCGCTCGGAGGCTGCCTAAGACTGTAGGTTCCTCCATTTGTGGACCAGCATCATCAAAACGCCCACCATAAATGGGAGGTCCGCCAAATACCCAGTAAATGGTGGGTGAACAAATTTTCAGTACCTTTGATTTTATAATGCGCGTATAGGTAAATGAATATTAGAATCGCTAATAGGTATACTGATTTATGTTTTGTTTGTTTTCTCTGTAGTTCAAGAGGATCCGTAGGGCCTTCTATGTTTCATCGGCGTGCGGATATGCTTGGGTGTGACTGAATGTATCTTACTGATGCTTGTACTTCTTAGAATGGACAATTATTTGGAAGAATGCGTTTGATGAAATGCTGGTAAATGGTTTCAGGATGTCTAATGCTCGTAGGTTAGTTACTTCTGACGGATTTGGTGGCCGGGTAGTGGTGAACGTAATTACTCCAATGGTTGTTAAGTGCTGTGCGTCGTAGTTTCGTAATTTTCGACGGAATGTCCATTCTGGATATGTAGTTGTGCATAAAGCAGGGCGTTCTGGTGGCGTTTTTTCGGCTGCATAGCTTACGAGTTCATTGCTCGGAATCCCAGTATGATAGAGCACTCATATAAGTTTGATTTTGTTGGGCAACAAAAATGCACTACAGATCGCTTTTTGCTATGGAAACAGAAAAGTATGGCAAGCTCGGATGGTTTTTCACATTACGCCGATGGGTCAAAAGCGCCACACGACACTTCACTTGCAGTCACTTCGCAAGGCGGACATCTGAAAAAGCCTCACTGCTTTGCCCAGTGTTGACAGCAGGGGAAGGTTGCTGTGCTTCTAGCAACAAAGCATGTCCACCAGAACAAAAGAACATTTTGTCGTATTATATGCACCGACAGCCGTTCATGTCTTAACGCCACCGGCTGACATGGTTTAAAGATGATGCCTATGAGGTATTAATGTAAATTTGTATCATTTAATGACTAAATAGACGTGAAATATGTATGTAGTCGTCACATAATAGTGGGATAATTAATTGTAAATGTGCCAAATTATTTTTGTTATCAATAAATTTGATTTGTTTGCATTGTCTGTTGGTATCAAACGCACATACCTATATTCATATACATATATACATAGATATTTATAATAAGCAAACTGTATAAAAATCGTTGTCTATTTTATATTTGCCATTAGCCTCTACATACAGTGTTGGACAAAACCTTTGCAACTGAAATTTGAATTAGATAATGTGGATACGGTCGCTCTTGGACAGCAGTTTGCTGGATGTGATCTTTTCTTTTTGTTTTATTTTGGAGAATGGAAGATTATAGAACATATCAGTTTTTTGAAAACTTTGGATATTATGCCGATCACTTTTTTCAGTTCTGCCCAAGGATGATCAATCGGGTTTAAGTCAGGAGGCTGCGACGGCTATTCTAAAACATTCATTTTTTATTTTTTAAATAACTCCTTTGCTAATTTTGATGAATGCTTGGGATCGTTGTCCTGCATAAACTCCCACCTTAGGAGCATTTCTTCTCTTGCATAGGGAAGCACAACCGCATCCGATGTCTTCATATGGTCTACCGCACACATTTTGTCTTTTATCCAAATTATTCTACCTATTCCTTCTTCCGAAAAGCATCTCCACATCATTACTGAGCCGCCATGGTGTTTTACTGTTTTTTTTTGGTATACTGTGATCAAATTCTGTACTTATGGGTCGTCAAACATATTCTTCTCCGTCAGATCCAAACGTATTTATTTTTGTTTCATCCGTCCATAGCACATTTTTGCAGTTTCGCCGTTACATTTCATAATATTCTGCTATTTGTTCCATTTCCTAATAATACCGATTTGCAAATAACTGGTACAGTCGATTCGAAAAATGTAAGTACAGTGTTTCTATTACATTTTTCTACGGTGTATATTCAATGAGACCAAATAATTGTAACTTTAATGTTGCAGTACTTTATTTTCGATAAATTAAGCGTCTTGGACCGCCGCGGCGTTGAAATTTCAAATTGTCAACGATGGTTTGGGGCATATTTCTCCGTGCTTCCTGAGCTCTTTAGGAAAAATGGTTAGTTTTTGCTGCCCATTACTGCTATGAATCCTCTTTTTTACAGATTCCCCCTAAGTTTTCTATGGTGTAAAAGTCTGGGGATTGTGGAAGCTAGTATTATATTCTTCTTCTTGATTTGAGCGATAACCGCTTAAGCTGAGTTTAACAAAGCGCGCCAGCCGTTTCTTTTTCGCACTAATCGGCGCCAATTGAACACACTCAGTGAAGCCAACTTCTTTTCCACCTGATTTATCTGAACGCAGAGGGGGCCTTCCTCTTCCTATGCTACCACCAGCTGGTACCGCATCGAATACTTTCAGAGCCGAAGCGTTTGCCAAGTCCTTTTCCACCTGATCCTCCTGAACGCAGAGGGGCCATTCCTCTTCCTCTGCTACCACCAGCTGATACCGCATCGAATACTTTGAGAGCCGGAGCGTTTGTATCCATTCGGACGACATCACCGAGCCAACGTAGCTGCTGCATTTTTATTCGCTGCGCTATGTCAATGTCGTCGTAAAGCTCATACAGCTTATTGTTCCATCGCCCATGTTTTGTTTTTCATTGGGGTAAGATTTTTACGTTGCGGGTCCCAAACCCAGCGCGCAACCTGATATCTTTGCCTGCTTCGCCCTCAGACGTTAGCTTGAGAGGATGTTCGGGAGCTACTCAGAGGATACATGGACGAAGCCCGGAAGTTGTGAGCTTATTCGAAACGTATGCAGAAGAATCGTCCTGGCCACTACCAAGTGAATAGCAGGGACTTCCCCACTTTCGTGGACTTTTACGCACGGAACCATCCAATACGTTCTATTTATTATCCTGAAATCATGATTTTACAACCTTTGCCTCAGGTAATTTTTTTATTAGAAGGCCCATTTTAGTTGCATATTTATCTATTGTACCATTGAAAGAGAGATCGCCTGCCAGCAGTGGAAAAACATCTCCAGACCATAACATAACCACTACGCTTGACTGTCGTAGCCTCTTTGTTCAGCGGTTCAGGCACTCAACGGTTTAACGCACCAGAAATCAAATGCCCTTTCACCCCTTGCTTTTCAACTTCTATATTAGTTCCATTAGTGTCCTATGGGGACGGTTGCCCGATGATGCCGTCCGGCAATGACATACATGGCTTGTGTTGCAAAGTGAACGATTATCTCACGAGTCTTTCTCGATTTTTTATTGCGACGAATCTCCAGCTTTCTTCTGCTAAATTCACGGCGACGCTATTAACCACCTGGACAAAGGAGGCATGCTGCGGTTAAAAGTGAAAGTCGACGATACACCAGTAGCGACCGTAAATAGTTACACAATTTTGGGGGTTACCTTCGACAGTTTGTGGCGCATACCTTGAACTCACTCACCTAACAGCCCTCTGCCTTTGGACACAATCCGTCGAAACAGGATACTTGTTTCCTGGGCCTACCGTTAGATGAGATAGACGATGACGACCGGTGACTACACTATACTGACAGAGTTTGATGAACTGCTACAACAACAATAACAACTGCCTTAACATGGTGTGATTTTTGGAGGCATTTGCCTTTTGGTCGTAGGACGTAGCATATACGACCACTTCCTTTCCTACCAAATGAAATTTGGACTCGTCGCTGAAAAGAACAACTTTTACTGACTTCGAAGTTGCAATTGTTTTGCAGTGCAAGTGGCTGCGTCTTTCAAGTTTTCTTCAAATATAAACGAGAAATAATACATAGATAATTCAATAAACATTTAAAATAGCATTTTAAAGGAAAAATTGCTTTGAACGAGAAATGAATGTCTGAGGATGAGTTTCAGTTGCAAATGTTTTGTGCGCCACTGTATATTTTCTCGACACGCTTTGCTACTCGTCGTCCTCGTGGCACATACATTTAAGTGCTCTTAAGTAAGCAAGTACGTGCTTGTGTGCTCAAAGTAATAATGAACATATGCTTCGTCCTTGATCCTTTATGGACAGGTTAATGGCTTTAACATTGTACTAGTTTTTTATGCCATAAAAATGTGCTTCCACATTTTTTTCCTAATTGGTCCGGATTTCTTTAGTTATCTTAACTCCTTAAATATTTAATTTTGACATTAAATATGAATTGTTAACAATCGCCGCCAAGTGAATCAGCTCAAATAAGGCGTAGATAATTCTCGTGTCAATAAATGCACATAAACAAAAAAATGCATACATACATACCTTCGCAATTAAAATGAAAATAAAAGAGTAACGCCCCTAAATTTCCATTGCTAAGCCCTTAACTTAGCGGAGAATTACATAAATAGTAAAAAAAGGCGATAAAAAAAAAACAAATAATAAATTTAAGCACAACATAGCGTGGAAGAATTTTGTTAGCAATGGGTTGGTCTGATAAAATTTTCTCCAAATACCACTCCCTAATTTTTTTTATATTCTAAAGAACACCCGCCCAAAACTTTTCTTAAAGTTACTTGAGGGACCTGCTTTGGGCGATATAAATTCGGGCCATTACAGGGCGCATGTAGAATCCGCTTCATCAGAGCCCTTTAGGAGAACTCCGAACTGGCAGTGCTAAACACAGACAATAATAGCGACAAGGTTAGGCGTAAGGTTAGGTTGTCCCATGTCATCCCTTCTCTTCGCGATAGTCCTAGACGACGTCATGAGCCAATTAACGCTGACACAAAAGAGGCAGAACATGGTGTTTCACCAGGCATCTTGAGAAGCTGGACTTCGTCAAAGTTACTGCAACAACAAAACCATCCTGGACTTCGTCGATGACATCTGCCTCCTCTGTCACAAACTCACTGACATGCAAGCGAAGGCGAACAGACCGCATCACGCTGGTACGCACTGTCGGAATGGAGGTCAGCATCGCCAAGACCACAGCCATGAGAGTCAACCACAATAAAGAAAGACATATAATGGTTGACGGGTGAAATTTGTTGAAAGCTGCTACCTTGAAGATGTCAACTGCAGACTAAAAAAGCAAGGGCGGCGTTCGGGCGTATGCATAAAGTAAGGGCGAGTTCGCAAATTTCCAAGCGCTCTAAACTGTGAATATTCAGCTCATACATGAAGTTAGTACCGTTGTACGGAAGTAAAATATGGCTGGTCTCTAACACTATCACACACAGGCTACAATCCAATCTTTCATTAACAAATCCCTCCACATCATCTGTAGAATATTCTGAATTTTGGAAAAACTGCGTACTAAGAACATCACAGACTTCGAGTGTTTATATAAGCAATACAAAGCAGTAAAAATTACGCTAACTCTTATGGAGCTCAAAGGAAAAAATGGTTGAAAGTAAATGGAAAGAACTTGCACAACCATCTTTCGTTCACGGGTTGAGTGTTGTAAAGTTTACTGGATTCAAAATAACATTCAGCATTTCTTTGTATATAATTTGATTTCTTAGGCTACGTTCCGCTGAAAGACATTAGCATTGAGAAACCTAAATCTATATATCTGATATCTGAGCATGATTCAATAATAAAAGGTTTGCTCAGTAAACAGCTTTTTCGTTCCCTCTTGACAAATCGGCTCCCTTAGCAAGACACTGGGTTGCTAGCTCTAGACATTTTGAGTAAAAGTGGAGGAAAAGATTATCGGAATGTATGTCATGGATTATATCCCGACGTACCGCTTATGTCAGGACATGATAGAGTAATTGAGGCAATCCGAGATCGAGTTCTCTTGTGGTTTTGTAAAGAGCGAACATTTCCCAAAGAGTTACAACAGAGAAAATAATTGGATAGTCCCGACGCGATCAATAACATTGCAGGCCTCATTATAAGAAAGTTGGAATTGACGGAACTTGTTTCCATTTAGCCTACCTTCACATCGGGGTATGAAGTGTTCAGAGGAGACTTAGCAAAGCACAGTACCAGTTTTCTGAGTATTTCTAAAAAACTGGAGGTAGTATTCAAAAGTTTTAACAGCACAACTATTCGGTATGCGGCAGCTACTGGGAAAAGTTTATTGTATGCCCAGAGCTCGTGAATGTTAGCTCCGACGCCAAGAAGCTTGGTCTCATACGCTGACGACTGCACGATAATGGCGTCAGGCAATGACATCGATGACCAGTGCTCCAAAATGAACAACTACCTTACCGACCTTTCTCCAACTTCCCCCAACTAAGTCCACGGCGACCCTCTTTACCACCTAGGCAAAGGAGGTCAAACTGCCCCTCAAGGTAAAAGTGGATGACACACCAATTCCGACTGTAAACAATCCCAAAATTTTGGATGTAACCTTCGACAGTTTGCTCTCCTTCTCTGCGCACACAACCCCAATTGCCACCAAAGTCCAAAATCGCAACAAGGCCCTCAAATCGCTTGCCGGCAGCACTTGTGGCAAAGACAAAGAACTGCTGTTATCGACAATTAAGGCATTTAGGCCCTCTCAATCATCTCTGAAACCTGTGAACCACTCATGAACTCTGGCACGAGATAGACAAACATTGCCATGAACTTTTTGACGTGATAACGTCTTATAATTCGATTTAACAGGCTGCACGCACGAAAAAATGTGTCGTTACCTTGCTCATTACTGTTCATATGTAGTTACCTTGCTCATTACTGTTCATATGTAGTTACCTTGCTCATTACAGTTCATATGTAGTTACCTTGCTCATTACTGTTCATATGTAGTTACCTTGCTCATTGCCGTTACCTTGCTCATATTAGTGTTACCTTGCTCATATTAGTGTTACCTTGCTCATTGCATTGAATGAACTGCAAGCGAAAGGGCGGAACGAACGACAAAGCAAACAAAGCAAACGAACGGCAACGTTCGATATCTTGCTCTCTCCTACTTAAGTGAGCGTATATATGTATGTATGTATATGCGCAAATGTACATACATAAATTCACGTATTTGTATTTGCATATGCCTTCTTATTGATTATTATTAATTTGATTCACTTGAAGAATTTAAAATAAAACCAAGTTTGTTAATAATACCTGTTGTTTTAATGTTATAATTATTAATTCTTTTATTATATATGAAGGAAAAAATGTATGGTAATATTTACCATTTACCTTATAAGATATGTTGTCTATACTAATATTATAAAGAGGAAAACTTTGTTTGTTTGTAATGAATAGGCTCAAAAATACTGGACCGATTTTAAAAATTCTTTCACCATTCGAAAGCTACATCATCCACGAGTAACATGGATTATATTTTATTTTGGAAATAGGGCTCGAGATATAGGTCAAAACGTGGACCCGGGTAACCTTCGGATGTGTATGTACAATATGGGTATCAAATGGAAGCTGTTGGTGAATGCTTTAGTCCAGAGTACTTTTCATGCTGCTCCGTGACTAGGGTCTCGAGATAGAGACCAAAACGTGGACCCTAGAATGTGTTTGTACAATATGGATATCAAATTGAAGCTGTTGGTGAATGCTTTAGTACAGAGTATTTTTCATGCCACTCCGTGACTGGGGTCTCGAGATATAGGTCAAAACGTGGACCCGGGTAACCTTTGGTTGTGTATGTACAATATGGGTATCAAATGAAAGCTGTTGATAAGTGCTTTAATACGGGGTAGTTTTCATAGCTATTGATGACTAGGGTCTCGAAATATATGCCAAAACGTGGACCCGCCGTGTCTTTGAACCGAATTAAACCAAACTTACACACATTGTTAAGTAGGTATTGAATATGATTTCCGTATAGTTTGAATACCTATTGGTAGATAGGGTCTCGAGATATAGGTCAAAACGTTGACCCGGGTAACCTTCGGATGTGTATGTACAATATGGGTATCAAATGGAAGCTGTTGGTGAATGCTTTAGTTCAGAGTATTTCCATCCGTTCCGTGACTAGGGTCTCGAGATAGAGACCAAAACGTGGACCCTAGAATGTGTTTATACAATATGGATATCAAATGAAAGCTGTTGATAAGTGCTTTAATACGGGGTAATTTTCATACCTATTGATGACTAGGGTCTGGAAATATATGCCAAAACGTGGACCCGCCGTGTCTTTGCACCGAATTAAACCAAACTTACACACATTGTTAAGTAGGTATTGAAGATGATTTCCGTATAGTTTGAATACCTATTGGTAGATAGGGTCTCAAGATATAGGTAAAAACGTGGACCCGGGTAACCTTCGGACGTGTATGTACAATATGGGTATCAAATGAAAGCTGTTGGTGAATGCTTTAGTACAGAGTATTTTTCATGCCGCTCCGTGACTGGGGTCTCGAGATATAGGTCAAAACGTGGACCCGGGTAACCTTTGGTTGTGTATGTACAATATGGGTATCAAATGAAAGCTGTTGATAAGTGCTTTAATACGGGGTAATTTGTTATGTTATGTTATGTTATGTTATGTTATGTTATGTTATGTTATGTTATGTTATGTTATGTTATGTTGTGTTGTGTTGTGTTATGTTATGTTATGTTATGTTATGTTATGTTATGTTATGTTAAGTTATGTTATGTTATGTTATGTTATGTTATGTTATGTTATGTTATGTTATGTTATGTTATGTTATGTTATGTTATGTTATGTTATGTTATGTTATGTTATGTTATGTTATGTTATGTTATGTTATGTTATGTTATGTTATGTTATGTTAAGTTATGTTATGTTATGTTATGTTATGTTATGTTATGTTATGTTATGTTGTGTTGTGTTGTGTTATGTTATGTTATGTTATGTTATGTTATGTTATGTTATGTTATGTTATGTTAAAGTATATTATGTTATGTTAATGTTAACTCATTCTCTATATCCATACAAAATATCTATCAAACAAATAAAATTAAAATTTTCTTTTGAAAATGCAACCATTCAATCAGTATTTTCTTATGACGTTATCACGTTAAGCTATCGTCAGTAAACCGACTTTACAGACAACCTCTTTTTTTCATCAATTCAAATGTTTCTTTAAACGTTTTACCGATTTTAAAACAAAATTTGATACTAGCCCTTTTTTCAGAACTCATTTTTGTATCGATGATACAAACATACTGACACTTTAGACGCAATAACTTCCACTGAACCGTATGCCACAAAGCTTTCACTGGAAGTCAGCTAGGCATGTAACTTCCAACGCACTAACTCATTAAAAAGATGGTGGCATCAAAAACATTTTTATGATGCCAGTCTTATTTATTTTTGACTTCACCTTGTATAAACTAAGCGAAATTTGAAACTACTAAACTAAGTATTAGCTTCAATCATCACTCAGTACCGCTTTCACTACCAATCTCCGCCTCGTTTTCAAATACGGTCACTGCATTATCGTTCCCCTTCGATTTAATTAAGAACATTCCATCGTTATCCTTAGCTATATCACTATCATTTTGCTGTCCATTGTTTTCCACCCTCTTTTGCAGAATTTAGTAAAACTTGCATGGAGTATTTGTTGAAATCGCATCTAAAGCAATTTTACAATATGAGTCAAGTAACTGAAAGTCATAAAAAACACTCGTATTTAATGCGATTAAGCGATTCGCATCGCTGTGATAAGCTTTATTACAACGATAGTAATGTGTAGTGCTGCAGCAAATCACTTTTATTGCCAAGTCTAGATAACAAACTGCAACACCAATTCAAGTATAATTCCAGATGTGTAGAAGTCTGCAAGCCGCGAGCGACGACTTGCAGCAAAGAAGGTGCAAAGGTATCAGGCAACGTTGCATAAGTAGAAATAGGAATGCCTTTAGAAAATATTTTTTAAACAAATTAATCCGAACTTGATATGGTGGGATACGGTACACTAGACAAGGCTAGTTTACTGGGGCGGCAGAACCGGCTGTCATGGGAATGTTTCTGCTAGGGTGCTACCGCAGGCCTCACCCATGCAGACACCTGCTTGAGCCTGAGCCACCTCCTAGGTATGTCTGGAG
This sequence comes from Anastrepha fraterculus, assembly GCA_037575425.1. Lineage (NCBI taxonomy): Eukaryota > Metazoa > Arthropoda > Insecta > Diptera > Tephritidae > Anastrepha > Anastrepha fraterculus. The sequence continues at coordinate 49,173 of JAYXIM010001833.1, forward strand.
GCATTTCCTCAATTACGCGGACGTGATCCAAGGCAAAACAGACAGACAGCTACTGGATCGAACAGTGTACAAACAGACCATAAACGACATTCATCGGGAGACCATTACCGCCTTTCTAAGCTCCCTACCCCCGAATGCCGTTATCGGAATCCAACCACCACCAATCGCAGACGAAGAGCTCCAACTTCTCCTAGAGTCCCGCGTAACCTTGGCACAATTACGTTCGGGATACTGTAGCAGATTAAACTCCTACTTATCCAGAATTGACCCCGACATACTAAACATATGGCCGGCATGTGAAGGCACCCCATCAAACCCACTCATCCAACCCCCCTCTCCCTCTGGATCCAACATGTCGAAACAGCTAGTTTTCTGGGCCTACCGTTAGATGAGCTAGACGAAGACGACCGGTGATTACACTACACTGACAGGGCAAAGTTACTGCTACAACAACAGCAAATTGATATGGTATTTTCTCTAGAATCATATACATATATGAGATGAGGCTCATTTACCCTTATGGCGGTGCCATTTTATCAGCATTTTTATCAGCAGAGTCTCGAATAGCTTTTGGCGTATTCTCCAAATATAAATAAAAATGATCAAAAACAACAGTTGCAATCAAAGTTAAAATTTACATAGCTTTTTTCTAATTTCACCAAATATATTTTTTCTTCACACCTTTATCCGATGAGAAAAATCACAGGTCTTCGGTGCAAGAGAACAATTAAATTTGCCTTACACATGGGCTGAAAATTCTCGACTACCTTGAGAAGGGAAATGCCATCAACAGTGAATATTTTATAGCGTTACTGGAGTGTTTGAAGGCCGAAATTGCAAAGAAACGTCCGCATTTGGTAAAGAAAAAAATTGTTATATGAATTGAACTTCGAAGTGCTCCCACACCCACCGTCTTTGTCAGATTTGGCTCCCAGCGACTACTGGCTGTTCTCTGACCTAAAAAAAAATGCTATTTTTCAATGGAGAACTATGAAGAAAATCACGAAAATTGCACGGCAGCGCCAACTATCGTAAATTCTAGGTAATAATAAAAATCAAGAATAGGCCTCTTTTATTCGTCACTCCTCTGCTCGGCTCACTTGACGAAAAATTTGCATGTGGAAGCAACAACAAAGTTATCGAGCAAGATTCCCTGCTAGCAAGGGAATACCTCATAAAACTGGTATAACTTAATATTTTCAGCGCTATCAAAAGATGTTTATTTATACCAGTTGCTTCATTAATTCGCCCCTTGCTAACGAAAAGAAGAGACCTAATGAATTCGATTCTAACAGTTAGGAACCATTGGTAGGTAGGTGAAATGCTCAAAGTGCCAATCTGGCATTCCTCAGGTAGCGCTAAAGCACCGTTTTGATACCATTATGAGACCTCCAACAGGCAGATATCTACAGCCAGCCAGAGCTGTTGATATAATGGAGGAGATTGATTGGAATTAGGTTGGCGCACTGTCCCAGACTCTCGAAGAAAGGAGCACCCAGTGACCTTAGTCGTCTAGCTGCCAAACCCGGACATTTACAGAGAAAGTGCTCAACAGTAGTCCTTCTCTGAAAGGTCCCCACAGCTTCTGCAATGGAGGTTAAATGCTAACCCTAGTTTTTCCGCGTGTATGCCGATCGTCCAGTGACCGGTAAGCACAGCTACGAGTTTGGAAATTGAATGGCGAGGAGTCCAAAGGGCTGAGTCCTTCGTATATTGTACTGGGGACAAAGGGTGAAGAAATGAAGCTCCATCTTTTTTGCGCTTTTCTGAGAAATAATTTGTGCAGTTGCCCTTTAACAACTGTCAGGGTGATGCCGATGCCCGGGTAGGAGGTCTATGCGGCCAATTCAGTCCCCTTCCTGGCAAGCTCATCAGCAATTTTATTTCCTTCTATGTTTTTATGTCCTGGAACCCAGATTAGAGAAATGTTACCTGCAAACCCAAGAGATTTGTTCTCCTCCTTACAGGAGTTTACTAGTTTCGTTCTGCACCATGGCGTCGTCAGAGCCATGGTACCATAACTTTCCAGAATAAGACATAGTTCAAAAACAGCAACTCTAAATGCGTAAAGAAAAAAAAATTTATATATTATATTATTATTTCTATTATTGTTTGCTTAAGCGCCTATTAGGAGCGCATAGTGCCAAAAAATCAGATCTTTAGAAAATTATTTTGCATTTGTTATAAGAGGTATCAGCTATGATTTAGTTTTAGATTCATCAAATACGGAAACACAAACCACCATTTTGTATTTATTGTTACTATTATACCCATTAAGTTGCGCGTAAACTCAATCAATTTTTTTACTTACTTACCCCTTCTTCAGGCTGGGATCTCTCCTCTGTAGATGACATCGAGTGCATCGGCATTACGCATGGCATCGTGGGCGTCGTCAATTTGCCAAATGTGTACGAACCACATTTGGTGATTGTAAAGGAAGCTACTCCCGTTGGCGTACTTTACGCGCCCAGTTTGGTGTATAAAATCAAATCAATTTGCATTTTAAGCGCCGATGAACCAGACACAGTATTGACATCCTGCACAAGGCACACGCGGTGAGCTAATACAAGATGACAGAAGATCTAAAACTGCCACCAATTACAAATTTTTAAATTTATTACGTATTACAGAAGCGCCAACAGCACTCCTACCCACTCGTCCTCATCGAATACTTCCACTACGGGTAATACCAATAATACGCCCGCCCCCAAAACAAAACTTTTCGAGGGTGCGCAGTTGATGAATAAAACATGGGGCGCTGTGAAAATTGCCGGCAACACTATCAAGAATACCACCCAACAAGCGGCCGCTTTGGCCTCGAATCAAATGAAATCCTCTGTGGGCATACGCGATCCATCGCGCATAGCGAAGCGCATCACAGAGGAGCTGCATAAAATATTCGATGACACGGATAGCTTTTACTTCAGCTTCGACAGCGACATCACCAACAACTTGCAGCGTCAGAGTGCGGCTGGCGAGCAAAAACAGCAGTATGATGAGCGTTTCTTCTGGAATATGCATATGATTGCGGATATTTTGAAGTTTAAAGTAAGCTGAAAAATTAACCCGCCATTTTTATTGCATTTACGATTTGTAATTGTAAATGAAATTTACTTCTAGGACAATACGTGGGTATTGCCGATTATACAAGGATTCGTGCAAGTGGAGCCTTGCGTGATAGGTAATGAATGCTTTACGTTGGCGGTGGTTTCGCGCCGGTCACGACTACGCGCGGGCACAAGGTGAGAATTGACGTTTTAATTTTGGCCTAACCTCAGAATGTAATTAATTTCTACATTTTCTTACTCTCTTTGTTATTTTCAGGTATAAGCGTCGTGGGGTGGACGAACAAGGCAATTGCGCAAATTATGTTGAAACGGAGCAAATATTGTCTTTTCGTCACCATCATTTGTCCTTTACGCAGGTGCGCGCCTCCGTGCCCATCTATTGGAGCCAACCGGGCTATAAGTACCGGCCACCGCCACGTCTTGATAGAAGTAAGCAGGAACTACATTATTCTTATTTTCAATTTTATTAATGTAACTTTTACACCTCATTTTAGGCGAGCAAGAAACGCAGGAGGCATTCGAATTGCATTTTGCCAAAGAAATATCGATTTACGATGGTGTTTGTATTGTCAATTTGGTCGAGCAGAACGGCAAGGAGAAATTGATTGGCGATACGTACGCAAAGCATGTGATAAAACTCAATAATGATCGCTTAATTTATGTCACTTTTGACTTCCACGATTACTGGTGCATAATTACACGTTTATGCTTTTCTAGCCGACTCTTAACGAATTTCTTTAATTTAATTTGCAGTCGCGGCATGCGTTTTGAAAATGTTTCTGCGCTTGTAGAGGCGCTTGCGACTGAAGCAGGCGCTATGGGTTTTCATTGGCGTGACCAGCGTGGTGTTATTTGCAACCAAAAATCAGTATTTCGTGTTAATTGTATGGATTGTTTGGATCGCACAAATGTCGTTGAGACAGCAATAGGAAAAGCTGTGCTGGAATCGCAGCTGGTTAAGTTAGGCTTATCACCACCATATACACCGATACCCGAGCAATTGAAATCCCCATTTATGATACTATGGGCAAATAATGGCGACATAATAAGTCGGCAGTATGCGGGCACAAACGCACTGAAGGTTTTTTAAAACGCGAACTTTGATAAAATGCATTTGAAATATTATTAAACTGAATTTTCACTTGGTTGCAGGGCGACTATACTCGCACCGGCGAACGCAAGATTAGCGGCATGATGAAGGACGGCATGAACTCGGCGAATCGGTTAGTTGTTTTCCGTGCTAGTTACTTATGTTATGTGTGTGTATATTTTTAATTTTTCCCTCTTATGGGTTGCTGGTAATAATTTGAAATATGTTCGAAGTACAGGGTGGGCCAAATACGACCTACTAATGTTAAACACAAATAACTTTTGCTATAATCATTTATTTTGGTAAATTGTTTTTATACATTGAATATATTTTATGGAAATTATGTATGAAATATTACATCAGACAAATGTCCATCATTTTCCTCGATACAAAGATTGGCTCTTTTTAACGCGTTTACCATTACAAATCTTACACAAAATGTTTCTGGTTGAAGGCTCAGTATTTCGTCTCGAATATTTTGCTTCAGCTGTCTAATAGTCTCTGGTTTATTAAGATACACTTTGTCTTTTAAATATCCCCATAAAAAGAAGTCGGGCGCAGTCAAATCTGGCGAACGAGGTGGCCAAGGGAAATCTCTGAATTTTTGAAAATCCAACGTTCGCCAAAAATTTCACGCAGCAGGTCCATAGTTTGCCTAGCAGTATGCGCAGCTGCTCCATCTTGTTGAAACCACAAATTAGGATACTGTTTCGCCATTGGCCGCAAAAAGTTTTCAATCAATGTTCTGTAAGAAGCTACTGAAATCGATTCCGGCGTTTCATCCTCATTTTCGCAGAAATATGGACCGATAATTCTAGTGGCCATAACACCGCACCATACAGTACATTTAGATGGGTGCAACTGATGTTGGTGTGTTGCCCTTGGATTTTCAGAGCCCCACAATCTACAGTTTTGTGTGTTGACATAACCATTTAAATGGAAATGCGCTTCATCCGACGTGTAAAACGAATAGCGTATTGCATTTGTAAAACGAATAGCCTATTGTAGTCGTTGTTGGTGGTCTTGTGTGGTAGGGTTCCATAATACATTTTCAACAATTCAATTATAACCTACAAAAAGAGAAAAATAAATATGTCAAAAAACAAAAAAGTTATTTTTGCTTAACATTAGTAGGTCTTAATTGGCCCACCATGTATTAGTAATTTACTCGTGGAACTTGGAATTTCGTAATTATATAGTAGTTAAAGCTGCCTGCTTTCTGCCTTTGAAAACAGCATAACACTATCAAATCGATTTTTTCCTACTAGATTTTCTATTTCACGTGCTTGTTTATCGTGTTTTGTTGTTTTTTATTTCAATTATAAGTCTTTAATAACAGTTTGTGCATTTTTCTAAACCAGTTCTCTACTTCAAACTAAAAAATCGTTACTCAAATCCAACATACATTACAACTCAATGGCATCATTTCTTAACAATACCTTTAAAAATTCGCTCTTCGTAGTTTCTTCATACAAAATTTTGCTGATTCCTTCCGGCAATGTATAATCGATTTAATGCAAGGCAAGCTGGTCGAGGCCAATCAATTGAAAGAGGATGAAGTTATGAAGACAATATTACACATTCTCTGCCCATCTACACCGGCGCCTACACGCGGTTACTATCATGCCGGTGTGCTCGGTCCGGAATTGCATTTTCTGGAAAATATCGTAAACGCCAGGTGCGCCGCACCCGCTAACCCACGAATGAAGTCGAAAACTCGTTATTTACTTAACTTTGTTGCTCCTTTTGTTTCCGTTATCTTACTACTCTCATTTAAAAAGGTATTTTTGTTTTGATTTTAATTTGAGTTTTATTTTAGTGCTTTTCGCCCCCCTTTTTATTATAATTTCTTTTTAATATAATTTCAAAGCACAGCTGCACTCCTTCATTGTATGCGACTTCTCTTACAGTTTTCTCCCTTTTTTTGCTCACTTCACTCACCATACTCATTTGTGAATTGCTTCTTTATTTGTGGTTGAATTTCAGTTACTATCTCGCGCGTTTTAAAGATTCCTATCGTCAAGCCACCATCGATTTGATGCTCGGCAATCAAGTTTCACCAGAGTCGTTGAATGCGTTGGGCGGGCAGAATGTACCAGATGAAACAGATGCGCTGGAGAGCGCCGAGCAAGCCAAGTTGCTAGTGGAGGATTGTCGCCGCTTGCTGTTGGGCTCAGCTCAATACCCAGTGGGTTCGTGGGGTCTTATAGATGCCGATCCGACGTGAGTAGAGCGTGTTGGAGGTATAGAGTACACTTAATTTATATTCATTACGTTTTACAGTACTGGTGATCTGAATGAAACTGAGGTTGACACGGTGCTGCTGCTCACCAACGATTGCTATATTGTCGCCGAGTATGATTCGCATTTGGATAAGATTGTACGTTTTGAAAAGGTCCAGCTGCAAAATATTACACTGATCGAATTGGGGATGTATCAGCAAACAAAATTGTTCCAGGGCACGGCGCCAGCGCTGCTCTGTTTGCGGTTCAACTACACTGTCGACGGTGTGGATGGCTACTTCCATATGTTTCGCTCTGCCAATATACGATTTTTTAATAATATGGTTTTTGTGATCAAGACGCAGGAGGAAGTTATGGGTAAGAATAAGAAACTTAGTAGAAGTTATGGCACAATGCCAATTCCATCATGATAAAAAAATGTGTACAGGTGTGGTCGATATCAGGCCGTTAACCGGCGCTCAGCGAATTTGGCAGAATCAGCTAATGGGTTGACGTAACAGGGGTTGTAAATTGGTTTGTTTATGAAAAAAAAACTGACATTGTGTTGGTGATGTAATGTAGTGGTGTGACGTGGCAGGCGAAGTTGATCGCACAATTTTTTTTTCATCAAAGTTAATGTCGAAAGTTGCCCCGGTTAGCACGAGAAAGAAGCGACTGGCGTGCTTTGTTAAACTCGGCCAAACTCGCCTAAGCGGTTATCGTGCCAATCAAGAAGAAGAAGTAAGGTCTAAACTTGGTAAATCTATCAGCCTGATTTCTCTCTCGGCTACTTCCGAATACTTCGATATTAGGCTCATTTGAGCTCCCGGTTACAGTGGCCTAGCGGGAACCTGCCGGGCAGATTACCTAGCTAGACAGGGAACCCTCGTTGGCTAAGTTGGGCCTCCCTTGAGAATAGGTAGTCTGACCTTGGAAACATGGGGCTCGTGTCAACTCAGCGAGCGCTGGGCTAGTGTACAAACGTGCAAAATCGCGAAATCCTTCCGGTCACGTGTAGGTCGAGGGCGCTCGAGGGAAGTTCTAAGCTCTCGAATGACCCACCACATCTTTACCGGGCATTGTTTTTTAAGTATCCATGAGATTTGAGATTGTTTCAAGTCTTTTCTACAGAAGGAGGATGGGTCGAACTCATCTCAGCACCTTCTCCTCAGCTGTCTTACTCTCGCTAGGCTACGATTCATACATCTTAACTCTAATTTTTTTTGCTACACCTGCGGATATGACAGGTTTAAATATCAAATACCTGGTGAATTTCATCAGCAGTTTGAAGCGGTTAACGCATTTGAAAATAATCAGTCTTTTGTTCGTCCCCTACTCCAAAGCTCCTTCCTTTTTTCGCACTATTTGGTTCTTCTCTCTGAAGTGGGCTTTTGCATGATATCCTGATAACCTAACCTCTTTTGTTGTTGTTGCTTTCACGTCACGGTTGTATCTCACGTCACGGTATGTTCAGGAAACAATGCTGTTTCGACGAGTTGGGTCCAAAGAGAGATTAAGGGGCATGTGAATAGGTGATACGTATCATGTGATCATGTGACGGACCTTCATTTGCCGGCCATATATTGGGTATGTCAAGGTTGGCTGAGTTAACCAGGATTTTAACCTGCCACAATATCCTGAAGGTAATTGTGCCAAAGTAATGTGGATCTTACGAGGCAGCTGAAGCTCTTCGTCATCAATGGGTGGTGGTTTAACTCTAATGACGGACATTTCCATAGCAGTCGGTTCTATGTACCTGAATGACTCGAGTTTTTCTTGATCAAGGATTGCCGCTTCAATAAACTAGCCTTGTCTAGTGCGCCTTGTACCCCAACAAGAAATGGGATTCTGTTCGATAAAGGCTAACAATCCTCTAGCGAAGTAAGGGACATTATCTTACCATCGATGTATAAGTTTTGATCGGAATTGTAATTTCTAAAAAATGCTAGCGGAAGTAGAATCAATTAAAAAGCTTTATTTCCAGCTCTGTTTACCGACTTTTAGACTAACATAAAAGCATTGCGAAAAAATTAAGGTTTAGTGGTATAAAAGCTTTCACTTAGAAAATGTCGTTTTCTCAAAAGTATCCCGATATGTGAATTTGTATGTATTAGAAAATGGCCCGTCATCAGTCCGACCAGTTGCCTACAGTCCCTTCGCTTAATAACAAGAAGATCTGCGACAGTCGGGCGGACATGACAGGTAACATCAGTTTAGTCCATCTGCAGCCTCTCTCAGCCTGCCAAGCTAGCTTGTGGGTTGAAGTAACCCGTTTTCTAACCGTGGCAGAAGGGAGTGGTAGAACGGGCTCCGGGCCAAAGAAGTTGGCCTCAGAGTCCATTCTAGCTAAAGAGCCAGAGGTATCGTTACCCGCGACAACCACGTGTTAGCATCAGAATATTATGTTTGACGACATAGTTCAGCCTGGATTTACAGGACTCAACTACCCTCGAAGTGGGTGGAGGGCTGTCTAAGGCCATGAGCGCAGTTTTGCTGTCGCTGCAGATACACATAGATCAGCCTCTCTACCTGTTTTCTACAACAAAATTAATTTCTTCTTGCAATGCCTACATACACCTCTGCTTGGAACACAGATGCGTACATTCCAAGAGCAAAGTGTAGTTTTGTCCCGCTGAATTCCAATGGGTTGGTGCGTGACTACCATCCGGAAGTGCACAGATTCTAGATCAAGGACACGAAATACCAATTGATTGAAAGTTTTTTGCTAATGGCGGTCGCTCCTCGGCAGACTTCCGAGCAGATTCACACCCCAAATAGGAGGAGGAGCTCGGGCAAAGCACCTAGTTTTTCGGACGCTTTTAGTCGCTTAGGAAATTTTGATGTATTTCAGAAAATGAAACCGGGATAGATACCTGCTGTCTGCATAGTAACTTCTGTCGAGTAGCTTGCTAATGTTTTTGTAGAAAAAATTTTGCTGCAGTCTAGTCTATTTATTATTATTTTTAATTTACTATTAATTAAATGAAATGTTAATTATTACTTATTTGAGTTGTTAACAAGAAATTTTGCAGAAACCCTTCTAATCCATTTCTTCTTGGTGTAGGTTAGGTTATGTAGGCTGTACAGTTATCCCATTAATGAATTCCCATATACTTTTTATTTATTTAATTGCAAACTCTTCACTTAATCTTCATAGAGTCACTTACGGCCATCGTTGAGATGTTCCGCATAGCACTGGACAATATCGGCAAGTCCGATGTGCGCTACATTACAGGTGGTGTATTGCAACGGCGCAAGAGTCGGAATCCATTGCTCGAAGTACCGAAGGTAACATAAAATATATAGCCACTGTTGCCACATCTTAATATTACACTCCCACTTTAGGGTATGCCGCGTAATCTCTCCGAATCTCAACTAGTGCAATTTAGCTCGAAAGCAATCTCCAATGTTGCCGGTCAATTTTCCAAATTGGGACAGTCGCTTAATCCGAATAAAAGTAAGAATCTCAATGCAAACACAAACGCACAAAAGCAAACGAATGAAATAGCTAAAATAAATCCGCAAGTTATGCGCCAGTCGGAGACGTCCATCGAGCATGCCGTTGAAGCTGAGAAGGCCATGTTTTCGGTGGGACGAGCACAACGCAATTCGCACAGTGGCAGCGATACCGATGAAAATGACAGCAGCATTTATGAGCCCGAACTGGATTCGGATGTAGATTTCGCAATCGCTGCAACCAATGTGGCCGCCGGCAAGTCGGGCTTTAACCAAAATGATTTTTTGCCTTCCGTTGGCATTGTAATGGGCAACACACTGGATGCTGAACAATCGTCAGCGTCCATCGGCAATATGGATCATTTAGTGCAAAAGGATAGCATGATGAAAAATAGCGAAGATGTTTATGCCATTTCAATATCGTCGGTTACCGATCATGTCACAATGCCCACCGGGCTGTTGGAGAATGCACCACCCATGCGTCCGATTACTCCAAATCCGCAAATTTGTGTGCAAGCCGATATGGGTGCGCAGGGAGCAGGCGGCGTAGCGCAACGTACCAGGTCGGTATTTTATTGTTGATGAGCATGAGTAATTCCATTGTTGGTGGCTAGATGTTGGTGGCTATGAGCTTCTATAGGAGAAGCTGCACATAGTACATATATGTTGCTTTCTGTAATAATATTTATTGCCATTAGTAATAAGCCAACACTTTTCAGTGCTAAATTTATAGTTTAAATCATAAATAGTTCTAAAAGAATTATATGTACGTTATACCTTCTTTATATACCTACTTATGTGTATGTATGTATGTTTTTGAACAACCGTTGATTGCTCAATTTAGTTAGGAAATGGAATGAAATAGTAAAAAACTATAAAAATTTATTTATATATAATTTATTTAGACACGAAAGTTATATTCAATATATTCTATAAATATTTGATTTTTTGGCATGTAATGTTGTACACGATGGCTTTACCACTTTTGTTATACCTAAAATTCAGTTAAGTGCCTTTTGAGCCATATACCCATAGTAAATACTCAAATATTTTGTAAACATTTTCTGCTCATAAATGAAATTATACACGACAAACTTAAAAAATTGCGCGCAAAATAAAGACTACAATTTGCAATACTCATTTGATTTCATACAAACAGTGAAGCAGCTAAAGATCTCAACCTACCGCTTGGTACTGCGTCAAGCGATTCTGGTAAATTTAAACAATTGGCAAGTCCCTTATCGCGGACAATGGTGGTGAGTCCTTTATCGAAATTGGCAAAAGGTATGCAAAACATTGGCATGAACCTGGATCCACGTAAGATTGCATCGAAGGTAGGTGGCATTATTACAATTTTGTATGTATTAAAATTATCATTCCCATTAACTGGTTTTTATTGTTTCCTGTTTTTTTTTTAGACCGGAGTATTGTCACCGACAAGCGCCTCGGCGGACAGCACACCGCCATCGGAAAGGCAAAGTAATCGCGCTCAATTGCAGGAATTATGGGCGGAGCATCAGTGCAAAACCAAGTTGATCGCATTGTAAAGGGAATCATTACTAAGAAGGGAATAGTTTTTAGTGTTTAAGAAAAACTTGCAGCAAAACAACAAAAAAGAAAAAAACACCACATTCAATAGCAGATCATCCTTCAAAGAGGGCCTGTTGTGCGAAAATGTGTATGCTTTTTCGGGAATAGTGCGGGTATACGCATAAAATATTAATATTTGAGGAATTTTGTAGTAGTCAGTTTTGCATTGTATGTATATTTATATGGAATTATATATTTTTTATGCATGCATATGTCCAATTACATATGTATGTATGTAGGAATGCGTGTGATAGCGCACTGTCGCTTTGTGTGCGTTTTGTAGTGAGTTCTTTAAGCGCAATAACTTAAGCAGAGCGCATTTTTTTATTAAACAAATTTTATGTGCTTACCATTTGCATGGCGCGTTTTCACATTTTTTTATTAGTGTAACTATATTCTATTAAGTTAAAAAAATATGTTTAACATAATTATATGTACACATATATATATAAGTACATAGATATACTATATACAGTGTACTCGTTCTTTACGCACCCCTCTCTTAAGTGGAGCACTCCCATTAGCGGACACTTTTTCAGTACCACGAAAGTATTTAGGGATTTTCTAAACTTTTCTCTTTTGAGCGGACAGCCTTCCAATAACAGGACGCGGACACTTTTTTCGCTCACCACAGATATTTTAGTTCTCTCATAAGCGGGCTTTCAAACTCTGGAGTTGTCAAAATCAATAAATTTGTTAGATGTTGTTTATTTCATTCACAAAGCGTGGGGCAAGTGAGTCCACAGCCAGTGAAGAATTGTTTGGGGGAAGCTCATTTTGAGAAAACAAACTTCCCTTATGACGATAGCATGAGCTCTCACTATCGGCAGTTGCTCCGTTTGCCAACATTATTAATCTGGCTCAGAAACAAATTCAGGTTGACGCCGAAACTCTTAATTTAGGTTATCAAATCTTTATAAATGATGAAGAAATGAAAAATATCAATACTGAAGTGGCAACTCTCGTTGGCCAACTTTTTTGAAGATGAACTAGAAAATGAAATTGCCGACCAGTTAACTTCTTAAATGAGGCAAGAGAGAAACTGATTTGGAGGAGGATTGTTGATGATGCTATGGTTCACCACACACTGTGAAGCTAAGAGAGAGAGAGAGAGTAAACTTCTTATAGCGTCTTCCAAGTTCAGAGCTACGCTATAGACAAAGCAGCAAAAACGATAAGACTAACATAAGAAAAAGACTTACCTCCGGTAAACTGTACCATTTTTGTTGCGATACCTGCATCAAGATCAAGACACTAGTCACAGTGCGCATCAACTCAAGATGTGTTAAAGAATGCGGGAGGTTCTTCTGGCTTATCCAAGAATACAACACCACACTTTGTTGGGTCCTCGGCCACTCTGGAGGGGAGGGGAATGAAAGAGCGGGTGAGTGTGCAATGAAAAATTCTTAGCTTGACCTTCAGCGAGTGGTAGAGGACATAAGCATTACTCTAAACGAACTCTACACTGCGATTGACTTGAGCGTAATCGCGTAAACCAATAGAAGATGGTCTCTGACTACTAACCGTAGGGTGTCCAAAGCACTCTGGCCAAAACTGTATCTTAAAAGGACAAAATATCTTTTTGGGTTCAAAAGATCAACCACCAGCGTCCTTACAGGTGTTATAACAGGGCCCTAGCCAGTATAATGGGTGTACCTCACAATGACTTCTGCAGGAGTTGGGAAGATTAAGAAGAAATTGAGTCGATTCGACACCTCCCATGTGAATGTCCGGCACTTCAAAGCAGCCGTGCCGAATATCTTAGTGGTTACTTCTTCGAAGATCTGAAAAATTTGTAGTTACCTTCTTAAAAAGATCTTAGTGGCTTAACCATCTTAGTTAGGGGACGGAAATCAAATGCAGGTATCACCATGGGCCTTAGGCTCACCGAGCGTCTTGTCTTAGACAAGCAATCTTGCTAACCTAACCTAACCTAACTTCTTGGAGAGAGGCTCATTTAGCAGCGAGAAAATTAAATGCTCTTTCTTTATATCACAGTGGCCTCAAAGGTCTTGAATTGCTTAGTGATCTTCAAATAAATTTGAATACCATGCAAGGTAAAATTGTTTTTTACATTTTAAGTATTTCTCTTTCGTAATGAAAATTTTGTTTATTTTGTCAAATATTTATGTGTATATCTGTTCTGGTTTTGGAAATAAAACTTATTAAATATTAAATATCAGTCACAAATCAGTTTAACTTCTTTTTACACTTTTCTCATATGCGGACGCCTCCCGTAAGAGTAAATTTTTTTCAGTCCCTTAGGTGTCTGCTTAAAATAGGGTACACTGTATATAGGCAGGTAAATTGTTTTTGTTTCTTATATCGTTATTAGCAGACTCGATTTCTATATAGAATTCTAAGATAAAAAGTGCGCTAAAGCATAGCTCCAAAGCTTATTTCGACCACCCAAATTTTAAGAGAAGCTATCTTTTGTGAATACAAAGCTAATATGAAGATAATATTGACCAAAGTATTACGAACGATATTTTTTTTAATGCATACTTAAATATTGGAATTTTTAGTACAACAAATTTATTTTTAATATTTTTTTTGTATTTAAAGAACGCCATGCTGGCTCTACAAAGCAAATTATATGTTTTTTATTTCGTAGTTGTATGTATATAATTTTTTTTATATTTAAGTCAAAATAAAGCTTGCCAAATGGTTTATAAACAATTAAATTTTACGATATTTCAAAAATTTATTTTTGCCATTTTTTTAATCATTAATTCTTTTTTTACAATTAACAATTATTTTGCTTGAGATCTTTTACTTTCAGCAGAAGCTGTATTTTTTCTACTTTCCACCTTCATTTTCATAATTCCTTCCCATTTTTCATATTCAAATTAAAGATAGCTCTTTTAAAATTTTCTTACTAATTATTTTCTTATAATTAAAGATAACTACGATTAAAATTTGAGAAACTCGAAATTGACTTTAGAGCTATGCCTTTTTCCTTAGAATTTCATGTATGATAGAATTCGAAGTGCTCGGAACGATATCGAGAGTATTCTTTATATACAAATTGGCCCATGTTAAGGTATATACATATATACATATATTTTATATTTTTAAAAGTATGCAAATAATAACAAAAACACTTCAGAACTCCTTAAATTATCATGATAAAATAATAATTAAATTTATGCACCAGTAACTCAACTAAACTTTTCTGAAAATAATAGGAAAAAAAGAAATAGTCACAAAAATAGTTTTGAGCGAAAACAAAAAAATTCAAAATTCCTTGTTATTGTAATAACAACAGCCCGAGTATCCAAATATTGGTGCATATTGCAATACAGGAGCATAAACATTCCCCATATATGTACGAGAATGCTGCTGGAGTGACACTTCTGGGCCGGATACAAATCCTGGTAGTTCTAGTAATGTAGGACCGACTGTCGTTGGAATGTTGCCTTATTCGTTTTCCCGTTTGTATGATAGTGGATGATCGAACTTTCCTCTAGTCAGAAGAAAGTTTAGCCACTATGGGTGTTGCATTTTATCTGTTTGGTTAAAAAATTTAAAATGAATTTCAAAGGTGAAAAAATAGATTTTTCAATACATAAAAAGTTTAGCAAGTCTGAATGCCGCATAAGAAAGATATAGTTGAGTTATTGGATAAAAAAATGTTAGTACTAAAGAAAATTTTAGTATAAAAAAATTATTTTCATTTTATAAACTGCTTCTATTTCGAAACTTTCAGTATTTTTGTAAATTTGACGGTATTGCGATTTCATTGTTAAAACTATTCAGTTAAAATATATTTTGTTTTATTTTTAATAAATACGCGATATGCCTTGCACTTTATCTGTTTCTTCTTATTTGACATGTGTTTTCTTTTATAAAGTTGTGACATCGCAGCTAAGAAGTTGTTTTGCTTTTTCTTCCTTTTTTTGTGGCCTAACAAAACACAAATTTGGCTTTCTAACATCTTATCCTTCTTCATTTCATTACATAGAAATTTATTAAATTTGTTTTCACTTAATTAAATCCATTTTTGTTTTATTTAATTAAAAAAAAAAAACCTGCACATAAAAAAAATATCTGCCGTTCGCAGTCGGCTTAAAACTGTAGGTCCCTCCATTTGTGGAACAACATCAAGACGTACATCAGAACAGGACAGAAATGTACGCGCCAGTAATTTTTTTTTTTAATTATAAAAAATCTTTAAATTGTTATAAACGTACTTCAATTTCTCTCTTTTTTCATTATTGCGCAACTTTGAATTTCAATTAATTTTATTTTAAAATGAAAGAATAGTTTTCTGTTACATTTATTTTATATAACTTTTTTTACATTTACAATTTTTTTTTATTTTCTTTGAATTTATTTTGACTCACTTATATATACATATACATATATAATTGGTGCGTACACCCTTTTTGGGTGTTTGGCCGAGCTCCTCCTACTATTTGTGGTGCGCGTCTTGATGTTGTTCCACAAATAGAGGGACCTACAGTTTTAAGCCGATCCCGTACGGCAAATAGTTTTTTATGAGGACTTTTTTCATGGCAGAAATACACTCGGAGGTTTGCCATTGCCTGCCGAGGGGCGACCGCTATTAGAAAAATGTTTTTATTAATTTTGCTTTCACCGAGATTCGAACCTGCGTTCTCTCTGTGAATTCCGTATGGTAGTCACGCACTAACCCATTCGGCTAGGGCAGCCGCCGTACTTACTTCCATTTATTATAAATTATTTGTATCTTATTTTATTAAAATATTAAAAATTTACTTCACTTTCTTTCTTTTCTCATTATTACGCAACTTTGAATTTAAATTAATTTTATTTGTATTGCATTTTATTTTATTATGATTTCTATTCTATATATTTATTTTAACTAATTTAATTTAATTTAATTTTATTTAAATTTATTTTCACTTAATTACTTCTATTTAATATGCATTATTTTTATCATATTTTATATAAACACAATTTATTTAAAATATTATGTTTCTTTCATTTTTCATTATTGCCTAACTTTTAATTTAAATTTGTTTTATTTTCTATTTATTTCTTTTAATTTTATTTTTTGTTGGATATAGTTTTAGTTTTTATATGTATATACAATTTTTTATGTATTTATTTATGTATCATTCCACTTGATTTTATTTAAACTTATTTTCACTTAATTACTTCCATGTAATTCCATATATTTTTTTAAATTTTATTTTTATCAAAAATTCATTTAAATTATTTACTTCGGTTTTGTTTTTGTTTCATTAGTACCCAACTTTTAATTTAAATAAATTTTATTTTCTATTACTTTATTTAATTTAATTTTTTTGTTTTTATTTCAGTTTTTGTTGTATATATTTTTATTTTATTTAACTTTATTTCAGTTAGTTTCATGATTTGAGTTAATTTTTTACCTTTTTTTGGTTTTATTACATTTCACTTTTTTTAAATCAAATTTATTTCAACTAAATTACTTTATTTACCATTTATTATAATTCTTTTTGCTTTATTTGATTAAAAACAAAATTTTTTTTAAATTTTTTACTTAATTTTTTGTTTTTCATTAATACCTAGCTTTAAATTTAAATTTGCTTTATTTTCTATTTATTATTTTATTTTATTACATTTTTTTGTTGTATTTTATTTGATTGTAAAGGGTTTTCCAATAAGAGGTGTTATTTTGATATACGAAGAAAAATGCTATTTTTTATAATAATATAAATGATCGGATAAATCGGATCGAATAAACATTTCACTATAAAAAGGAAGGTATGCCGTTAATAGTGGAAAATAACATCAGGAAAATGACCACCAGGGCCACGCTTACAGGACAATATCCTTTTCATGAAATTTTCCATAACCGAATTGCAAAGTGGCTGCCCTATGTCCTCGATAACCTCACGATTTTCATCTTTGAGATCTTGAATCGACTCTGGGCTGTTGGCGTAGACCTTCTCTTTCCCGTGGCCTCTAAGAAAAAAGTCACAAGTCGTTAAATCACAAGATCTCGGTGGCCAATTGTGATCACCTCTTTGAGAGATAACGCGGTCCGGAATCTTTTCCCGTGAAAGATCAATGGTTTCGTTGCTTGTGTGGCACGTAGCGCTGTCTTGTTGAAAATAAACGTTGCCCAGTCAATACCATCCAATTCCGGCCATAAAAAATCGTTAATCATCTCTCGATAGCGCAATCCATTCACCTGTCACACTTGTTATTGGAAAACCCTTTATGTATCTTTTTCAGCTAATTTGATTTGATTTTATTTAAATTTATGTTCACTAAATTTTCATTTTATTTAATTTAATTTTGATTTAATTTATTCTATTTTTTAATGTGATATTTTGTTTCTTTATTTAACTTCGTTTTATTTTATTTTCATTTGATTAAATTAAATTTATTTTATTTTTTTTAATTTTTATTTTAATATTATTTAATTTCATTTCCTTTTGGTAGAGATGAGAGAGATTCTATTTTCAGGTTCGAGAGTACTGAAAGATTGTCAATTGTTGGAGAGCCTAGAAGAGCGAGTCGACTTCTGGCTAGGCCGGGACAACTGCACAGCAAATGTCTGCTCGATACTTCCTCATCTTCGTCCTCGCAGTATCTGCACAGGTCGTTTTGAGGAACCCCGAGCCGACGTGCGTGAGTGCCCAAAAGGCAGGGGCCGGTGATAAGAGATATTATATGCCTTAGTTCGTGTTTCGAAAGACATAAGGGTTTTTGTCTGTTTCAGATTGTAGGATGGCCAGATTTGTCTGGTCGTAACGCAAGTAGTTTCCACTCGCCACCTCCGATCAGCAATGCTATGAAATTCTCGATCAATGAGCATTTTACATGTTGAGAGCGGAATGTGGATTGTGGGTAAGTTACTAACATTTGATTGCGCAGCTCCAGCTCTTGCGAGCTCATCAGCTTTGCAGTTACCTTCGAATCCACTGTGACCCGGTATCCAGATAACTTGGACGGAATTCTCGTTAAGAGATAAGAGACAGGATCGAACCACGTCTGAGTGGGTATAAGAGGAGCTGAGTGCTCGAACGGCCGCTTGACTGTCGGTGAAAAAGAGGATATCCTCAAGTGATATTCTATTTTCTAAGAGAGTTTTCGCAGCATACCAGATAGCGCATACTTCCGCTTGGAATACGCTACAGTAGTCGGGTAATCTAAATGATAGATTGATGTGAGGGGAATTGGAAAAGATTCCAAATCCCACTTTGCCGTCTTGTTTTGAACCATCTGTATATATAATCAGAGGGCCATCGATTTCGGTTAGATTTGTCTTCCATTCTTCCCTAGTAGGCAGTGAACAGGAGAATAGAAAGGGTGGTGATGGAAGACTTACATGATAGTCCATGTCGGAAGAGATAACAGTGTTCCTGTTCAGTATGGCCGAATGGCCAAGATACTTATTCCATTTCGATATAGCATTCATGCGTGTCGCTGCTTTGGCTGCAATCGCTTTGCCAGCCAGATCGATAGGGAACAAGTGAAGCAACGTGTTTAGAGCCTTAGTAGGTGTTGTACTTAAGCATCCTGTTATCAGGAGGCAGGCTGTTCTTTGGACTCGATCAATTGTGGCTATTCTACACCGTTTTTTCGTTTCATTTCCTTTAATTTAATTTAATTTTATTTTCATTTGACTTAATTTAATTTATTTCATTTAATTTTGTTTTATTTTAATTTAATTTATTCTATTTTTTAATTAGATTTTTTATTTCTTTACTTAATTTCGTTTTATTTTATTTGCATTTGATTTAATTTTATTTTTTTATTTTCATTTAAATTTTTTCTTTCGTTTCATTTTATTTTATTTTCATTTGATTTAATTTAGTTTGCTTAAATTTATTTACTTTTTTAATTTAATTTTAATTTTTTTTTCGTTTAATATAATTTAATTTATTTTATTTTAACTTTAATTTTAATTTAGTATACGGCTGATTCTGAAATATCCTGGCAATGACCTTGAAATTCACTCGGACGAATATGCCCGATTATTTTATTTTATTTATTTATTATTTTAATTTATTTCCTTCAATTTCAATTAATTTAATTATCATTTTATGCAATTTTTTTTTTGATTATTTTACAGTTTATTTTATTTGGTTTTGCACGTCTGTACGTATGTTTTACCTTGACTTCCTCTTAAACTCACTTCATCCATTCCTAACCTCTCTACCATTCCATAAACCACTCTCGCAATTTCAAAAACAATACGAGTTTTGTTGGTTTTGACGAATTGGTGAAGTATTTTAAAAATTTTACCAAATGGCAATTAAAAAAAAAATTATATCTAGTTGTGCTTACAAAAGCGCTATAATAGCAATAAAAATATTTATATAAAAAATACTGATACGAAAATTAACATATACAAATACTCGTACATACATACATATATGCATGTACTCTATGTAACCGTGTCTACACACGTATGTAGATATGTAGATGAACGTAGTCGTTAGCTGTGTAATTTACTTTTTTAGCTGAGCAATTATGAAACAGACACACTGTGCTTATGATATTTATTATAAAACAAACATCACCAAAATACGATTATGTAATTACTTTCATACAGCAATCAACTGCAATAATTTTACACTCTCGACTGTGAAGACTTGCACGAACATACATACATAATAACAACAAAAACAATTAATAAACCAAAAATGCTGATATTTACACCAAAAAAAAGAAAAACAAAAAAAAAATATAAAAATAAAAAATAAAGACACAAAAGGTTTGCTGACATTTTATTGCTACATATATACATTTACACGAATAGACACTCGCGTTTTATTGTAGTGGTGGAAAATTGCAATTAATCAACGAATATTACTTATATACAAGAAATTTAAAATATGAAAATAGCAATAAAGGCTTAATAGCGATTTACTTGTTCAATACACGTAAAATAATCGAAAAACGAAAACCTTAAAAAATATAGCACCTACTTAATCCACCGGTAAATGTGAACCTATTAAATTGAAAATAAAGTTGATGACGTAAGCAGTTTTATTCTGAGAGCAAGGAGACACCAGGTTTGGAAGTTAGAATTGGTATAATATTTATGATTCAGATATTTAATTTTACTTTGAAAATGAAAGTACCTGGCAAACTAACGTGGTGGAAATTTCATCACCCAAAAACCAATTGGGACTAGTCGGAGACTAGTTTTTAGCGCAAGTTTATCTCTGCAATAAATTTCCATGCCGCGATGCAATAGTCGGGTATGGCGTACGGCCTAAACGGTGTTTTGAAAATTCATAACTTTAACCTTCCGTTGGGCACCCGGGTATGATCAGACTCGGTTTTTCGGCTTTGGACGTGAATTTAACATATTTCTATTGTAAATAACGACTTGAGTTTCCAGGTGGCTTCTTAAAATTTAATTTTCTATCGACTTATGGATACAACCTTTTAAAAAGGGTCCTCGAACAGGACGAAAAAAAGGCCAGACCCGGGTGCCCAATCGAGGGTTTTAAAAAAAGTGATCAACGGAAGATTAAGAAAGAGCTGCCGTAATAACGGACTGACAATCACAATTGGATGTTAAAAAGATAAAAATTAAGTGGAATACTCTGGTAATTTGTGGATTTTTATCCCGCCATTTAAATAATAGTGCAAAAAAAGTTTAACTCTGCTTTCCAGATAATATAACAGCCCTATTCTTGTTTTGCTATGGTCGTCCGTTGTTATATCTAATTGGATGCTTAATTTTGCGCCACCTATAAACTCAACAAACAGCGAGAATATTCGCTACTCTACTCCGCTTTGACGTCACTTTCACTACTTGAACAGTAGGACCATACTTTTCATTCCCAAATTTTATTTGGAGGTAATTGCACTTTAGTGTGCCCACAAAAAAGAGAATTCGAGTATTATGAACAATGTCAGATGTAAGCATTGTCGGAAAACGTGTACTTTTACTCGACTGTAACGAAGTGCAAATGTAATTTTGCATCATTTTCAAACCTCAACAAATAGCTGCATTTCTGAGTGTGTGCTGAACACACCTATTGAGAGAAATAAAATATTTTCAGTTATTGACACCCTGCATTGAATTTTAAAGAGAATGAATTTGCATTATTTTTTAGTGCATACTTTAAGGCGCGCGGTATATTTGTGCACAAGGTGCATGATAAATTATTTTTTACTGATATATACAGTTCCTCAAAGGAATGGATCGGATTAAGTCTGTGACGTCGCCTGCTTGATGTTCAACGTAGTTACAAACAATGAAATGGGAGCAAACGCATAAGCAAAATAATAACTGGGTATTGGCTAAAGCACATTTAACAAGGCAGAAGGAATTCGAATTTCTCTCTTCTGATAATTTATTTTTCATTTATTTATTTAATTTTTCTTTATTGACTCCATTTTTATTGCTTCTGTAAAAATTTCAATATTTGAAGACTTATTTTAAAACAATATTAATTCAATCAAAACATATTTATCATATATATACATACATCATACATATACTACAACTAAATTTCTTATTATTAACTTGTGCGGATGCCAGCAAAAATACGACTGTCTTTTCTCATTAAACAAAGTCTTCTCTCATTGCCAAAGAATGTAAGTGCAAGAAAAATCTCTTTTTATAGCGGTTTGCTGTGTTTTTTATTTTCTCTTTAACCTTCGGTATTTTGAGGGCTGTGGATTTGTGCGTTACAGGCCACAACCCATTTGGTATTATTACAGGACAAGACCCGTTTTGCATGGCTTGCTTAAAGGAGCTGGACAGTACTGAGCATTTTCTCTGTGAGTATCCTGCTTGTGCTAGAGCAAGGCTACGAATTTTGGGTTCCCATATCATGAGAATGAGTAAAATTTGTTCTCTCAATCTGCGGGATATTTTCAGATTTGCCAAAGAAACCGGAAAATTCTCACAGGCTTAGCTAATATCTGTTTCTGTCTCTATTCTACCCTATCTCTATCTTTCTCTCTGTCACCTCTCTCCTTTCTTCCTCGACTATCTACCCTCTTACTTTCCAGAGTTTTGAATACAATGAGCTTTTTAGCCTTAGTGTTTTAGGAGTTACCATTCTCTCTACTCTTCTGGGCCCGCATTTTTCTAATTTCAAAGAAAAAAAAACATCCTGAGTACTTCAGACTGAAATCTGTAGTATTTCGGTATTTGAGTTGGCTGCAGTACTCCATAGGGGGATGTCTAGACATACTATGGACTATTAGACAGAGAATGGACTTATGTCATACAAGAGAATTTTGTTATGTAGTAGAGAGAACAAGTTTTAAATCCCAAGCTTTTCTTTCGGTGAGGATGTGAGTTTTGAGTCCATTTAAATACTTAGTTTCGTTGGATTGTGAGATCTCGAAGCCATTGAGCTTTAGGAGCTGGAGGACAGTGTTCATGTTGGGTTGTAAATGTCACTTAAGGGGTTACATGGGTTTCGTTGGTTCAAAAAATCGATTTTTTTTTTTTTTGCTTATTAATTTCTACAACTTCTCAGGAATATTATCCAAAATTTTCTAGTCGATCCGAATAATAAATTCGGAAATACAGCTTTTGGAATGTGTGCGCTCCAAGCCACTTTTATTGTTACTCAAAACTTTAAACGCGTTTTTCTCGGAACCGTGTTTTCAAAGTCGGTTGTCAAATCTTCTCGAAAACTACTCAACCGATTTTGATGAAATTTTACACAGGTGTTCGAAATACAATTTACTCGTGCTTGAACGCTTTAATTCGAAAATTTTGTAGCCATTGTGTAATATCACCGAGGAATTTTTGAAATTGTAGAGATTCTTGTTCGCGACTTTATCTATAGCTAAGGCAGCCTTATCATCGGCAAGTGATTCGATTAGGGTACCTGATGAGGCAGGCAGCTCATGTGTGAATAACAGATATAATATGGGACCTAGGACGGAGCACACCAGTTTTTATTTGATAACTTAAGAATAGTACATAAATTATTAATTTTGAAATTCAGAATGGCTAACAAAAATATTGCATAACATATATTAACATAATTTAAATAATTAAAATAATAAATTTAATGCGCGTATATTCTGATATCATTCTGAATTGCGAGGCCAGTGAGCTAGCCAGAAAGAGTACTAATCTTCCACTGCTTAAAAACAGAGGCAGTATTGGAACTCCTATGCCAACTTGCAAATTAAGGATAAAACATAATATTCTCCAGGACACTAATGGCTCATAGAGAGAAGGAAAAACTTGTGCTAATTTGGCCGCAAATAGATAAGAAAAGGTCAGGATAATTGCTCAACTTCTCAAAAGACAACATTTCGAAGGTCGTGGCTTATTTCACCGGCTATTGGCTTCTCTAAGCTAGGAGTATTTTCTTATAAATACTGCAGAAGTTGAAAAGACGAGGAAGAGAAAAAAACAGTAAAACACTTTATTTGTCCATCCATTTTTTAATTGTCCAGCCTTAGCTGGGAGTAGAGCAAGGTTGTTAGGAAATACTATTTTGACTCTTACGGGACTATGTATCTGGTGATGCGATAAAACCTTTCCTACGCTTCAAAAGAGCGTCTAAATGGTTGGATGATGAATAAACACTGAGGTTTTTGCGTTACAAAGTAGTACCATAACTGATCTTAGTGTAAGCCTAAAGGAGCTGGCTATTCTAACCCGACTGCCACAAAAACCTAACCTAACCCAATATTCTGATAACTGATTCATTTTAGCATACTTTGTTTTACAAAGATCAACAGCATGCAAATTCATTGTGACATAGAGATTCTGTCGGAACATTAAGTTTTATGCAATGCAATAGAGACGGACAATCAATTGCTCCATTCACTGCATCGTGTATTAGTACCAATCTTGACAAGAGTATGCAAACCCATCAAACCACACCGAGAAGTATAAGATGGAAATGATATGACAAACTTAGTTCGGAGCAAGGAAACTTTCGAAACTGGTTTTGTTTAATACACTTCATAAAATCGCTTCCAATTCAGACATTACTAAGCCATTAACATTTTTTTTTTGTGTAGGGATCCTTGAATTCAAGACTTGCGTATTGTAGGGAAAATTCCTTGAAATGGGAATGATCCCTCTCCCCAAGGGGTGAAAAATCATCACCAAGTTGTTACTGGAGCTAAGAACAGTGTCTGAAATAGCGTACGATGACACGAGTGGATACCCAGTATACATATGTAATTTTGCAGTAAACTACAAAAATGTGTCTATGTCCACAGGTACTTATGTCGATACCAACAATAAAATTTACTTATTTACATACTTATTTCCATATCTCAGAATTAAATATCTTTAGATGATCTGCATAAAGAAGATACTCGCATATTGTAACGCATTCACAGAAACCATTTATGCAAATAACAAAATTCATAAAAATTACGAGCGATGTGCTCTGTGCGGCAAGAACCAGGACAATAAGCTTGGCCGTTTTTTAAGTATTCAAATAGTTGTGTCCGCTGTAGGCGAAAGGGTAGGGTTGATGCATGACTATCATTCGGTAGTGCATAGGTTCGAAGCACCGGGCATGAAACAGCCACTGGCAGAAAAAGTATTTCTGCCATGAAAAATCTCGCCATATAAAACTATTTGCTGTTCGGAGTCGGAGTCCATTCATTTGTGAAACAACATCCAGACGCACGCCACAAATAGGAGGAGGAGCTCGGCTAAACACCCAAACAGGATGTAAGGGCCAATTATATATAAGTTTATATATCTACATATGTATATATTAGTTTTGGGGAAAAAGTCCATTATTTTCTCGGTAGATGGCTGTAGTGGATATCTCGTAAAGTATGGATCAAACAATTTAAGGTTTATGTTCGTTGTCAAGGTGATATTTCACACGAAAAAAATTCTTTTGCTGCATTTTGTATGTTCCATTTAGTTGTGAGTTACAGGGTGTTAACAATGGAAGTCAATAAAGAGAAAATTCGGTACATTTTACATTTTTTTTTAGTGTAACAGCTAATCACGTGCATTTTTGATTTTGGTTGATTTCTGTTCAGGCATTTTCGATGTTAAAGAAAATGTCGATAATGTCAAAAGAAATCACAGAAACAATCAAAGTTGACCGGCATGTTGGTAGTCATAGCATCGCCGAGGAGCTAAAGATCGACTATAAAACAGTTTTAAACCATTTGCGCAAACATTTTACCCGAAAATAATGGATTTTTCCCGAAGCTTATAAATATAAAATAATGCCATAAGATTGCTGTAGAATATTTGAATCCATTAGCTCCCTGAAAATAAAACAGTTTTCACCCTTTTTGGAGATCTTTAGAAAAATGCAGCTGTAGGGTCGTTAGAGAGTCAAAGTATTCTAGGAAGTTCTTCCTCGGGAAATTTAATTTGCTTTATAAAAATCTGCTTACAAATAATGTAAAATTCTACAAATATTAAATTCTGAATATAATAGTTTTCCAGTTGCCCTTAAACGACGGCTAAACAAATTTGAGACTGATTGATAGGTTAGTTTGGATTTGGCAGCTATTCGAGTAAGAAGCATTTCGTGATTTTCGCTAAGATGGAAAAAGTATCGTTCGATAATTCGCCTTTTGTTTTTGGATTGGAGCAAATGCGAGGAGATAAAAGCAAAGTTGGATGCTGTCTATGGGGACGCTTCGCCATCTATGACGACATTTTTATAATGGTTCAACGAATTTAAAGTGCGAGAAGTAACAGAGGCCATGGGTTTGTCGACCGGAACTTCAATTAATATTTTTCCTAAAAAGTTGGCGATGAAAAAATTGGAGACCCGATAGATGCCGCGATTGCTCACAAGCAACAACAAGCGGATGCGGATGTTAACTTAGAAGCAGTGTTGGAAGTAATTTAAGCGAGCTCCGAAGAAATTGAAATTGAAAAGAAAGAGTTGTCACCGTTGATGAAACCAGGACTCATCATTACACACCAGAAACTAAGCAACAATCAAAACAATGAATTTCTCTCTGTGAATCTGCTCCAAAGAAGGTGAAGATAGTCCCACCGACTCGGCAATGGCTCGCGGGAAAAATTTAGTTCAAACGAGGAAATCATCGGCGAGCAGAGAGGCATATTTTGGAGAGCTCGGCAAATTCTATGGAGGGGTTAAAAAAAGGACGTAGCGTAGGGGGAAGTGTATCTTTCTAAAAAGGGACTATGTTGAAAAATAAAAACAAATGTTTTGAAAAAATGATGTCTTCGTTTCTACTAATTGAACCCCCCTCGAACATTTTTATACCACAACGTTCTCGACGAGAAAAGAAAAACACTGCATTTGAAGTTTTTATTATCATTCGTGCTTTCCCAATTTAAGCAGCAATTCGGACATTCCATTTGTATTATTTTTTTAAATAACAAATCACAAAGCTTAAAATCTCAGTAATCACCACCAATCACAGATCTTCCATTTGCCACTGACAAAATGCCTATCGATTCCTCAGCATTCGATTAAGGAAAATTTAGCCAATATTTCCGTTATTTATTCAGAATTAGCGGCAGCAAGTGTCAGTGAGAGAGTCTGCAAAAAGATTGATCATCAGTTGATGGCAAAACAATTATTCGATGGTAACGCAAGTGGTTGCAATGGCAGCGAAATTGGCAGGACATTAGCCTAAGATAACTGCGCTGGTCGTACACAGACAATCACAAGCGGTCACGTGTGGGCATCAATGCTGCTATCACTAACGTGGCATAACCACCCATCACATCCCACCATGGAGGTGGTGTGCTATTTTGTGTTCAATAAATGAAAAGTTCAAACTAAAAAAAAAGGTAAGGAAGTGCTGAATTCGGCCCAGACCGAGATTTACAAACCCGCGCACATTTTGGTAAAATTTCATTTGGCGTGGCTGTTAGAATCAATCAAACTCGTAGATACCGAGAGTTATATTATAGCACATCAGACAGACAGAAAATATGTGTTAGCATATAAAAAGTGGGCTTGGTTTTTATAGGTATAATTACGAATTTATAATAGTTACATATGTAAGGCGGATCTAAATGAGTTGACAAAGATTAACTCGAATTCAATCTAGTGGCAGTAGCGTTTCGAAAGCAATATTCACTCAATTTTATGTAGTTCCATAACTCGAAAAAGAATGTTGACACATGCATCTCTAAGTTTGAATAGCAAAATGTAATCCGGGGAAATATTAAAGGGCAAAGCAAAGGAGTTTGCAAGACGATTTGGCGATAAAAACTTCAAGGCAATGACAGGTTGGCTTGATAAATGGAAGCAGAGGTACTAAGTAAGTGGTGTAACTGATGAATTACACAGGCCAACAACCAAAAAACTTTTTCGATCATTTTAACTAATTACTTTGTAATTTGGTGTCCTGATTACGAAAAAAATTATTAAAAAGCTATATCACCCATCAATTTTTCACATTTTGCAATTAAGTAAAAATAAAGTTTATGTATCAAAATGTATCGGATATATTTCACAGTCCTGCGAGGTACAGTTTCTAAAACGGCTATGGGTGTTTCTTGAAGGTTTTATGCTGAAAACGAATATGACCTTGAAAATGCTCCAGCACATCAGGATTTTTGGCAATTTGAGGTTAAACAGTAAAAAAATTATTTATTTTATTATTTTGGCCATTTTTTTAATGAGCAAGGTAAAGTTTGTATTTAATTTTCCACAACGGCATCGCAAAGTACTACTCTTCAGCTTTAAAGTCCATTTTTAAAAAAAAATTTTGCGATTAATATAAAAAAAGTTATACTATTTTGTAATGGTGGCAAAAATAACAAACAGCGAATATGGATGATTCAGAAAAGCTTAAAATTGTTTTGATTATAAGAATAACAAACCTCGATGCTCTCGTGATATTAAGTGGTAGTTACACGTTGATTATAAGACAAAATCCAAAGCATGTAAGGCCGGGCTACTTTTTGAAAAATGGATTTTGAAATTGGATAAGCACTTTCAACATGAAAAGCGTAGCGTGACCGGAAAAGTAGCCCTAAGGGGTATATGTAGAGGAAAACATAAGGCAGGATGTTACACGTATTGATTAGTAGACAAACAATTGTCATCTGAGGCTTAAAAAAGCTGGTTTTGGTCAGTGTTCTGCTTGGGACGAAGAGGACGGCATACCTTTAATTTTCTTGAATGAGTTTGATGAAGATAAGCAAATGATGAATGCTGATTACGGGGCAAGGCTAAGGGTTAATAAAATAACTTCCAATCTACTCTTGAGGAATACTTTGAGGTGGATTATGAAGCTTGTGACGACCACAGATGACGACCTTATTGAGCACTAAAGCATTAACTCAGTATATTAGAATTCGAGCGGCATGGAAAGTGATGACAAGACTTTGGTGTATGAAATTATTCTTCAGCCTTCTAATGACGATATCAAAGATTGCTTCAGAATTTTGAATTTACCTTTGCAAACGTAAGCAACTTTCACTGCAGGTCTCTATAAGGCTTTAAACAACTTAGAATCTGTTTTTACTGCAAACTTCAAAAGAAAAGTTGACTTTCAGTCACTATATAATTTCTGGTTATCTTAATTCATTGTAATCGAAACATATGTATGCTCTTCGAATTAATAAAAATGTTTATTATTTAAGATATAAAGGGTGATTTTTTAAGAGCTATAGGAAAGTTTTTCAAAAAAACACACGTAAAATTCAGAAAAACGCATGAAATTCTTATTTAAATCGATAGTACAGTCCATATAATTTAATGTTTGAAGATTATTTCATGCAAATGTTGACCGCGCCTGCGCCTCAAATGGTCCATCCACTTAGTCCAATTTTGGCATACTCTTTCCAATGTTTCGGCCGATATCTCACATATAAATGCTTTAATGTTGTCTTCCAATGCGTTAATTGAAGCAGGCTTGTCTGAATAGACATGAGCTTTAACATAGCCCCAGAAAGAATAATCTAAAGGCGTTATATCGCACGATCTGGGTAGCCAATTGACAGGTCCCGAACGTGAAATGAAATGTTCACCGAGCTCGCCTCTCCACAAGTCCATTGTTACGCGTGCTGTGTGGCATGTGGCACCGTCTTGCTGAAACCACATGTCATGCAAGTCAAGCTCTTGCATTTTGGGCAAAAAAAAGTTGGATATCATTTCACGGTAGCGCTCACCATTCACAGTTACGTTACGATTCGCAGCATCTTTGAAGAAATACGGCCAATGATACCTCCAGCCCATAAACCGCACCCAACTGTGAACTTTTCTGGATACATTGGTAGTTCTTGCAATTCTTATGGCTGATCTTCACTCCAAAATCGACAATTCTGCTTATTTACGTACCCAGGGATCCAAAAATGAGCTTCGTCGCTGAACACAATTTTTCGATAAAAAAGTGGATCTTCGGCCAACTTTCCAAGGGCCCATTCACCAAATATTCTGCATTGCGGTAGGTCGTTCGGCTTCAATTCTTGCACCAGCTGTATTTTGAAAGGCTTCACACCTAAATCCTTTCGCAAAACTTTCCACGTTGTTGAGTAACAGAGGCCCAATTGCCGCGAACGGCGAACGGCGACGAATCGATAATTGATGGTCATCATTAACACTGGCCGATACAGCTGCGATATTTTCTTCAGTTCGTACTCTACGTAAGCGTGTTGGTGGTTTGATGTCCAATAATGTAAATTTGGTTCTAAATTTAGTCACAATAGCTCGAATAGCCGCTTCAGTGGGTCGATTAAACTGACCATAAAATGGAAGAAGCGCGCGATAAATTTTCTTAACAGAACACGCATTTATATAATAAAATTCAATGATTTGCAAGCGTTGTTCGTTTGTAAGGCGATTCATGGTTAAATTATAGACCAAACTGAAGATGTTTGACAGTGAAACAAAACACGAAACGTGCGTCAGCTGTTTAAACCAACTGTTTAAAAAGATAATAGCTAAAAAATCACCCTTTACTTGCATAATTGCAGTTTTATGGAAAAAATAAGAAAATTCTACAACTCGAAATCTCCATAAGTCGAACATTTTAATTGGATAATGCTGACTCGAGTTATAGAAGTTTATTATACGGATAGACGGACAGACAGATGGACAGGTAGACAAGGCTAAATCGACTCCCCTCATGATTCTGAGAATTTTTTAATACCTTTGGGCACAAGTGCGCGGGTATAGAAAAAATCAACAGGCCGATGGCTGTCCAGGCATAAGTACCGCTCTTACATACATATAAGCCACACTTACTCACACACACGCATGCCTACATTGGCAGCTACTTCCACCAGTGTTTGATTTGTGTATTTTCGCCAATGTGAATAACAGTTAAGAATGCACGCACATATTCCTGCAGTGAATGCGTGTATAAATTTGATTTGCCTGTGTGCGAGTGGTTGAATTTTTTATCGCTTATGTAAACAAGCAATCAACAGTCGCAACATTTGACACTGACACATATTGTTTTTTGTGTTGTTGTTGCTGCTATTATTTGGTTGATCGGTGTTGTATGGACGAAAAATTGTGGCCAAGTTATTGCCAAGTGTTGCGGCAGCAGCTTTGCGGTCAAAATGGATCAGTTGCTTGTGTCAATATTTGCATTTATGATAGATTTATGAGCTTGCAACATTTGGTCAACTTTTACTTCTTTGGTTTTTTTTTTTCTTTCTTCTTGCTTTGTGCAACTGAGTGCTACGAAATAAATGACTTTTTAAGTAGTAAAAAGGCGGGTAAGTTTTATCGAAAAATGGGAAGCCTTGAAAACCATCAAAGTCGAGTTGGTAATTTTTAGCCATTAAACACTGAATTGATGGGATCTAATGCGTTGTCTAAAATTAGCTAGAACTTAAGAACCATTTTAATAAAAGTTACATTAACACATGCATACATTTTTTTTGCGAATGATCCTAATATCTTGACGTGAAGTCAAAACATGCGAAAGTCACATAAGTTATTTTAGTAAAAATCCAAGGATGTATGTATATTGGATTTTTCATTAAGAGCGCTTAATTTTTAAATTAAATAATAAAGCAATATGTATTGCAAAAAATTTTTTTTGTTTTTATTTTCATAGGAAACGACGTCAGACGACGTAGACAATTTTTGAATGGCATTGAATGCTGCTCCTTGTGCGCTGGACCAAAATCCACCAAACATACTTTTTCGAAGTGAAGAATCTACCTTTAATTTTTTCCGCTCCGTGGTCCGAAATTTCGCTTGTTCACAAAGCTCAACTACTTAAGTACAAAAAACACATAGAATTATCGACACAAGAAGCAGCAGCAGTTCATTCGCTGCGTAATCCTCTATGAAAAACGAAATTAAGTGTTGCATATCTTACGGATCTCGCCTCATTTGAAATGGTGTTTTTGGGTGTTTCTTTAAAAGCGTGTAACACAGAAACGAAAAAAGGTTTTTTTCTTTTGTTTTCAGTTCTTTATTTTTCGATCCAATGTTAAAAAATATAAATTTTTGTTTTAGCCATACGAGGTTCGTTCAAAAACTTGTCAGTCTTCAAAAAATGATCTTCACATAGACAACGGACACAAATATAGCCGGTTCTACTGAACCGATTTTGATGAATTAAAATTTAAATGACGTAGAATCGATGTCGTTATCATGCTAACTATGTTAAAAAATAATTTTATTTTATCGGACCTTTATAAGAAAACAAATTTGATTTTATCGGATCTTTATAAGAAAAACATTTTATTTTTTCGGATCTTTAACGTAAAAAAGGGTCAAAAGCGGGTTTTCATCTTTGAACGTTCGCCATTTTGTCAAATTTTATTTTATTTTTAAAGATCGTGGTTCACACGATAACGATATTCATACTAAACAAGAACTTTTTTGTCTTTTTGATTTCAGACACCTGTGAGTCCCGGAACCCGTGGCGCCAGCGACGTACTTTTTTTGGAAGACGATTTTTTGAGAACTGACAACTTTTTGAACGTACCTCATGCGCCCAAAAAAAACTTTTCTTTTTAACAATGGATCAAAAAATAAAAGACTGAAACCATTCGGTTTTACACGCTTTTAAAAAACACCCAAAAAACACAATATGCTTTTTACTTTCGCTTACCCTTATTCTTTTCATTTCTTAATGGGTCTTGGGAGGACGCGATCTCATATTCCCTAATTCTTGTAAAGAAATATCTAAAACTGCTACGCGCAATTGCAATTGCCTTGGAGAGAATCAATTTACTTCAATTTCTATTTAAACTAACTAAGAAGAACTTAATTAACTTTTCCTCTCTCGCAAGCACAGATTTTATGGGCCCTATGCAATATTTAAACAGTTCATCACTCCTAGGTCAAGGTTGAATGAAACTAGGAAACTTTTTTATGAAGAAATATGAATTATTGACGTAAAAGGAAAACTAACGTAATTAATGAATGCATTTGATTTATGGAAAATGTTCGCTTTCACAGGGGCAAGTTAACGTACGCTCGTCAGTTAGCTATGGATTTTCAATTTCATAGTGGCGAGTTAAATTCTGCTTTACTGCTCACTATCCGTGAGTAAACTTCCTGGAAATTTAAATACAAATTAGAAAATCAAACTATTCGGTCCATGTGCGTAAAATATCAGTTTTAAATAATAGTTGACGTATTACAAATACGGCCGCCGTAGCCGAATGGGTTGGTGCTTGATTACCATTCGGAATTCACCGAGAGGTCGTTGGTTCGAATCTCGGTGAAAGCAAAATTAATAAAAACATTTTTCTAATAGCGGTCGCCCCTCGGCAGGCAATGGCAAACCTCCGAGTGTATTTCTGCCATGAAAAAGCTCCTCATAAAAATATCTGCCGTTCGGAGTCGGCTTGAAACTGTAGGTCCCTCCATTTGTAGAACAACATCAAGACGCACACCACAAATAGGAGGAGGAGCTCGGCCAAACACCTAACAGAAGTGTACGCGCCAATTATTTATTTTTTTATTACAAATTATGGCGAACGGTTTAAAAAAACACCAAAATAAGCTACCATTCGATTTAGAAAAAAAAAAACATTTGTCTAAGGTCTGAGCTGCACTTTGCTAGACAAACCCATATAGAATTTGAACATTATAATGTTTATCATACCGTCTACCCAAGCAATTGCGCAAGAGGTGGCAACGCATCAATTATGAAGACAAACATTGATCAATACGAAGAACCCAATATAAGTGCTGATATTTTTGAAACGATCATTATCGCAAACAAAACAAAAAACCAGCCTTTCTGCCCACCCAGGTACTCCCTGTACTCAGGCAAATATAAAGAACTAATAAAAATGCATAGATTTAAGTTTATAATGGGTAGAGACTTCAACTCGAAAAATGTCCTCTGGGTGACGCGCTTAACTACGCCAAAAGGACGTGAACTTTATAAAACAACACAAGAAACGGGCTGTGAGTTTCTCTCAACAGCTAAACCAGGAATGGAAGGAGAAAAATCGTATAAAAATAAAACGAAACGAATTTGATTTGAAAATAATAAAAATGAACTGGCTCATTGGGCGAAATTCAAAATTCCCTATATTTAACATGATATACAATCAAATTATCAAACCAGTGTGGTCTTACGGCGCACAAATTTGGGGATGTGCCAGTCATATAATATAATCCAACGACTTCAAAATAAACTTCTAAAAATATTGTCAACACACCTTGGTAGGTTCGTAATACAGATATTCATCGAGACCTCAACATTCCTACGGTCGCTGAAGTTATTAAAATACAAGCAGAAGCCCATTCTGTGAAGCTCCAGAGGCACGTTTACGAGGAAGCCTGCAAACTTCTCAACACTGTAGGCCTAGCCCGATGATTTCAGTGAATAAAACCATACGATCCTATTGGTTGCTAATATAAAGAAGAGATTTTAAAACTCTCTTCATAAAAACTCCACTAAATTGTTAAAAATATACTGCTTGTTAGTTCCTTTTAAACTAGTTGTAGTCTCAACAAATATTGTATACGCAGATACATTTAAACGGGTATTTTTACACTGCCACTAAGTTAAAATGCAAAATCTATTATCATTGAAAATGTTGGTACAACTGCCCTCCATAGTGTCACAGAGTTCACATTTATCAGTCAACAGCAGGTGTGCTCTGCGAATTTGTCTTAAATTTTGTGTTTTGAACGGTATTCCGTGTGCCGAATCGTTGAAAATTTTCCAGAAAGCTTATGGCGAGTATGCTTTATCAAAAGCACGGGTCTGCGAGTAGTATAAGGTCTCCGCAGAGGGCCGAGAAGTCGTGGAAGGTTTGCCTCGATCTGGTCGCCCATCAACGTCTTCAATGGATGAAAGCGTCAACAAAGTCAAAGAAATTGTACCGGAAAACCATCATTTAAGTTTGAGGGGGTAGGACGTGAGCTTAGCGTGTCTCACGAATCAATTTGCAACATTTTACATCATCAATTGGACATGAGACGCGTGGCTGCTCGACTCATTCCAAGCGAGTTGAATTTCTTTCAAAAAATTCATCGGAAGAAGGTGGATGAAGATATGCTTGAGCAAGTGAACTCGGACCCAACGCTTATCCAGCAAATCATAACAGGTGATGAGACTTGGATATGTGAGTTTGGTATGCAAACCAGTCAACAGGCGGCTGAATGACGCTATCCACATGAGTCGAAACCCAAAAAACCACGTTAAAGTCGGTCAAAAGTGAAAGTCATGCTAGTCGTTTTCTTTGATTATCATGCTGTCATGCACTCGAAATTCGTTCCAAATGGTTTTACGGTAAATAAAAAATATTATTTGGAAATGATGCGACGCTTGAGAGAGAATGTGCGTAGGAAATGGCCCAATTTGTGGGAAAAAAACTCGAACGATGATAACGCACCGTCTTACAAGGCTCATATTGTGAAAACATTTTTCACCAAGAACTCGATAAATATCATCGAACAACCACCGTATTCACCGGGCTTAGCCCCCTGTGACTTTTTCCTTTTCCCAAAACTTAAATTGCCACTTCGCGGACGAAGCTTTGAATCGGTAGAGGCTATTAAGGAGAATTCGCTGAAGGCGCTGAAGAAGATTTCTTCAAGCGCGTTTAAGAGTTGCTTTGATGACTGGAATAATTATTGGCATATGTACTATATTGCATCGAATGTTGCCTATTTTGAAGGCTGCAAAATAAATTTTGATGATTAAAGAATTATTTTGCGTTTTAGTGAACAATTCTCGGTACTTTTTTGACAGAATGTAAAACACGAATTTTGGTGTCAACAGAAGACACATTTATTTGGCACTCTCGAAATTGCAATGCTGCTCAATAGTTGCACGAGTTAGTTATTCTTTACATATGCCTGCATTTATCTGAAGGTTTATAAAACAAAGGAGCACTTACCCTAGGGACATGCATGTGAAAGGTATTTGCAATATCACTGACTTATAAGGAAAAGCTAAGTCCAATTCTCAATAAACATTGGAACGTTGAGCTTCCGAGAACTGCTATCAAAGTTACTGCAAAGCTTTGAAAAATATTTACTCTTGCTCCCTGACTCCTGGCATGCAGTTATTGCAGCAATCATCATTTGCGAAGTCAATCAAATATTGCAAAGTCTTGCTGGAAAGCGCTGAGTAATACACTTTGGATAAAGTTAAAGAATATGCACTGGAGCTTGAAAGGCAACCTGCAGGAGAAGATCGTAATTTGCAGCCTTCCATAAGTGCTAATAATTTCTCGAAATCGATGAGGAGTCCACCCTTCTGTGAACATTTTTCCTTTGTTTTTAAGAGGAAAATCAATATAAAGGGTTTTCCAATAAAAAGTGATATTTTGATATTCAAAGAAAAATGCAATTTTTTAATATGTGTTTGCAGGGTTGCCAATATTCTGGCAACCCTGTATCTTTTGACAGAGACGTCAGATCGCTTAATGACATACCGCGTTGGAAGCGTCAGTCCAAGCAGATTTTTACCATGGAACAGTACACGCCACGCGAGCGCTCCCAAATTGTTGAAATTTACATTCAACAAAATAAGTCAATTGTGAAAACTCAACGTGCGTATAAAAAATGAAATAATGCGAAAAGTGCGCTTTCTAAGAACACCATTAAACGTTTGTACGAAAGGTTTTTGATTGGTGATGCTATTTCTAATCCAAAGAGGCCAAATCAAAACCGACCAAGGTGTCGCCAAGGACATCCCAAAATCGCCGTTCTCAGCAGTTGGGCATTGCACGGACCACTTTACCACGAATTATCCGCATTGATTTGCATTTATTCCCGTATAAGATTCAATTGACGCAAAGATTGTTGCCTGCGGACAAGCCTCGTCGATTGGAATGGGCCCAAAGAGTCATCGAAATCCATCGAGTCCGTCGAATATGGGCAACCCTGTATTTCATTATAAAGAGGAAGGCCGTTAATTGTGGACTCATAATGACCTGAGCATTTTATTCGAATTTAACACTGCACAGGATATCTCAGAGACAGCAGAGGATATTGAAGGTACTAAAAGTTAAAAAATTTGTTTTCAGTCTGCGATATTTTTGTTTATTAATTTAATGAGGGAAAATAGGATAATTTATAATTATATAACAAAAAAGGGCTGGAAGCTATAACTGCTTAGCTTATTTTTCTAGGTTTCTTACTCACGGTTTTATTGTTTTTTTTTTTTTTAAAAAAAGCTAATTGCCTTTGTTTTGCTTTGTAGGTTAACTCAAAACTGTGAAATCAAAATTTATTGAGCTACAAGCCAGCCTTTGCATCTGGCAAGGATGCTTCTCTATGGGTCACGTTAGTAAGGCCTAAAGCCCTAAACCACTTTGGCCTGCTCAAATGCCACTTTCAGTTCAATATTCCATAACCTGAACAAGCATTTTTCGAAAAATTGATTAAAGTTTTTACTGGTTTAAAAACTGGTATGTTTTTGGGGATGTGAGAACTGATTGTGATATTTTTTTGCCATACCCAAATGCCAATTTTCGACCAACCTCCTATCAAAAAACAACTTCAGTAGAGAAATTTCCGTACTGGCAAATTGAGTAAGAATTAATTTCATGTCGATTGATTTTAATTAAACCTTCCGCAGCCTACGCTTTCGATCCCAATACGAGTATAAAATGGAATCCTGATTTGATGATTAACTTAATTCTCACAGACATTTCCGAGAATTCTGCCATTGGCACAATTTCCGCATTTGAACATCTATTTTCGCAGAAGACGCAAAGCGGTTTCATATGCGCACAAAGGCAGCGAAGGCCAGTTACTATATTTTAATTCCCACCGTAGTACATAACCATTGCCCATTTAAGCAAAATCTACAATGTTCAGTTCCCTGAGACTAGGCGACTCTGAAACTTCTGAGCTGACACATTACACAAAATGAATGCGTAATGGCGGCTCCAAGTCTAACTTAATTCACTGAATATGTTTACTCGGTTTTGAAAGAAAAATTGTCCAACGATGCAAATTGGCCACAACAATTGGTCACAAAAGCCAAAAATTCAGTTTGT
Organism: Anastrepha fraterculus; assembly: GCA_037575425.1. NCBI lineage: Eukaryota > Metazoa > Arthropoda > Insecta > Diptera > Tephritidae > Anastrepha > Anastrepha fraterculus. The sequence goes on from JAYXIM010001833.1 coordinate 86,889, forward strand.
TAACTTAGCCGCCTATGAGTTTCTGAGAATATGAAGCGTGAGTTAGAAGATGATTTTTCAGTAAAAATGCTCATCTTCAACTCATTTATTCTTCAGTCCGTTTCTGACACATCATGCATGTTATTTTACTGTCAATTTAAAAAAAAACAATCGTTAGTTCTAATTTCAAACACCAAGAGGGCCCGTAGCCGAATGGGATGGTGCGTGATTACCATTCGGAATTCACAGAGAGGTCGTTGGTTCGAATCTCGGTGAAAGCAAAATTAATAAAAACATTTTTCTAATAGCGGTCGCCCCTCGGCAGGCAATGGCAAACCTCCGAGTGTATTTCTGCCATGAAAAAGCTCCTCATAAAAATATCTGCCGTTCGGAGTCGGCTTGAAACTGTAGGTCCCTCCATTTGTGGAACAACATCAACACGCACACCACAAATAGGAGGAGGAGCTCGGCCAAACACCTAACAGAAGTGTACGCGCCAATTATTTATTTTTTTTTTTTAAGAGGGCCTCCCTGCACTAGGCAGAGTGCATTACCACCTCTAAAAAATTAAGTAAACAGTTCTGAAATCTTCAAGCATCTGATCATAACTGCCATCTGCATAGGTTCAGGGTAGAGTCTACCAACCGTCGTTTCTGTTCCCAATCCTCAGGAACTACAACACATCTTCTTTTTGAATGCGATGTGCAATCCGTCTAAATACAGGGTCCGGCACTCGAAAGTGTATCCATAAATAGTTTGGAAAATTACTTTTATTCAATTCAAAGTAAAAAATGTGTGAAAATAATACGAAATTAAGAAACAATTTACTTTTGCTCGATATGATCACCTTTTGTCTTGACTATGGCAATGTGACTTGCAGGTATTTTGGCTCACTCGTTTTTTCAGCGCCTCGAGACTGGTGAATCTTTAGTTCGGGCCTTGCTCTTCAAAATGGCTCAAAGAGAATAATCCATTGGATTCGCCTCTGGTGAATTTGAGAGCCATTTTGTGGATGTTATGAAGTTTGGAACGTTGTCTTTTAGCCATTCTTGGTTCACTCGAGCTTTGTGAGACAGTGCCGAGTCCTGTGGAAACGTCCATGGTGCGCCACCGAAATGTTTATCTGCTCACGGTTTAAAATCAACCTCCGGAATATAATGTATTCCCGCTAATATTTCGCATTTACGTTGACGCTAGGCTCGTTGAAAACGATGGGAGAGCGCCCATCTGCGATTACAGCCCAAGTCATTACCTGTGGCGTATGCTGCCTCCTGGTGGCCAATCGATGACTCAAATTCTCGTATGAAAGGTCAGTCAAATAAACCCTATCGTTTTGGGAGTTTAAGAATTGCTTAATTTTAAACATTTTTCTCGTCAGAAAACTCAGTGTTCGGAAATTTACCGCTTTCGACCAAGTGAAGCAACTTCTTCTCTCTCTCAAGTCTGACTTGTTGCTGCTTTGGTGTGAGATCATGCGCCTTTTGGATCTTGTAAGGCTTGACTTTGAGATCATTTTTCAGTATGCGGCGGATGCAATGGACGGATATTTCCAGTATCATTGTAACGAGTAATGGTGCGATAAACAAAAACTTTATTTACTTTAAGGTGCTCGAGCTCAGGAACAATCGCTGGTTGTGATTTTCCAGCCAAATATAATGCAATCACACTATTATGTTTGAAATCCATTACTGGTTTTCTTTTTTCGCGTTTACTCTCGACAAAATGCTTCCGCGCTCTGTTAAACAATACCCTGGACTGTTATTTAGCCAACTATCAGACATCAGCTGTGAGAGTGGTCTGAAGTTGGTTACACTTCGAGTGCCGGACCCTGTAAAATATATGAATCAGAATATCCAATTTGTTTTTGTGCATATTGTGTAATTTATAAGAGGTTCAAATTACTTTCTATGTCAATAGTGGGTTTTGAAGATTTCAAATCTAGGGAAACTTAACTAATAAAAATAATTGTTTGGTATTCATATGAAAAGTATGCATTTCGGCTTGTCTTATGTCACACTTTTTTACTATCAATCCGAATTTGTTACTGCCAGCGCAATATAGTCGGAACATTAACGTCAAATGACGACGTGGTTTACTAAAAATCGTATTCACTAAAATCGTATTATTTTCTGTAAATTCGGTAAAAAGCAGCTCTTTTTGTGGTTTGTTCTCGCCCATCTAACGAACTTAAATACTTTTTTTATTTTCTCGTATTTTTATCAGAATAAGATTAGTTTAGCTGCGCCACTATGAAATGAAACATTTTTAATCGGATCTGGAAAATACACTGGTCATGCTAATGTTTCCACGTTTTGGGACGCAATCCAAGCTTTGTCCGTTATCCTGTTGAAAAATCAAATTAATAGGACCAAATATTTCACGAATTTCGGGAAAAGATAATTCCAAGAGAGCTTTATAGCTGTTTCCTGTTATTTTGTTCTCTACAATTTTCAATTCGAACGCCCTAAAGTACGATATTGCTCCCCATACCATAACACCACCTTCACGGTTGTGATGTCGACTCAACTCAAGTACCTTTCCTCCTTTTTCAAGTCATGGAAATAATAATTGTGTTCATCTGGTCCATTCCGATTGCCGGGATAGTTATTTGTAACAGAACTCCAGACATGTGGTCAAAATCGTGGCCGCGTACGTTGCAAAATTTATTCAAAGGTGTTTTTTTTGTAATTTTTTATGCTTCAGATGTGGGGATTTTAGAATAGATCTACGAACAGCGGATTTGCTGGCTGCAACATTTACCATTTCATTAAAATTTGCTGTTGAGAGGGCGGAATTTGATGCGATCCTAAGGATTTTGTGGGTTCCTTCGGTGTTAAAGCCATTGCAGTTCCCACCATTTGTTTCACGTAAATATCCACAATATTTGTACTTTGACCAATCTTTTTGGCAATTTGGCGATTTGAAAGTCCTTCCGAGGTCAAGATACCGATTTTTACTTCATTGGTGCGCGTTCCGCAACAATTCGCATCAAATGACTTATATACAAACAAACACTAAGAGCGGTTTGGACTTACGGTACACAGTTCTGAGGATGTGCTAGCCAAAAGTACATCACCTCTATACAACGTCTGCACAACAAAATACTGCACAGCACAGTAAACGCGCTATATATATATACGAGGAGCAATTTTAACACGATTCTAAAAAATCTCAAAGAATTTTTAATACAAAAAAAAAAAATTCAAAATATCAACTCAATAGTGCAAGTCAAAAATTACCTCTAAGGTCGGTGTACATGTACATGTGTATGTAGTAGTACAGAAAGCTTTTAAAGTTGGAAGAATTCATTTTACAACTCACCTGTGTAGAGCCTAAAAGCCCACTACGTTTTATGGCATTTCCGATTTCCATTGCGATAGGCATTCATGTTCCATTTTTATGGCTCGTTTCGGCTGATTGGTTACTGTTGCTGTTGCTGTTGCTCTCCAATTCACTTGCACACCAACACCAACCCTACTACCAGCGCCAGCACTTACACTGAAAGCACTCTTGATTCTCTTGTTCTCATTATCGCACCCCCTTCCCTACTACTGCTCGCAAATTCGTATCGTTTCTTGGCTGTAATGTGTGTATGCATGTCAAGTCAGGCACCTTCTTCCTCCTCTTCACATTTCCTGTTGCCTTCGCTTTCGTCAACCATTAAGTGTGTCTGTGCTAAGACTTGGAAATTGTCTTTTGAATGTTTCAATTACACGCCTTCTTAAGCACAGCATATCCCTTTTTACAAATTGCACAGCAGCATGGCAGCAGTCAGTGCTGCCTGTGTGGCCAACCAACCAGTAAACGAAACACACTACTACTACAGCAACAACAGCAACAACGACAACAGTAAGCGACTACTGTATTACACTACACTACAAGCAATAACTGTACATTCACATTCACACACACACATGCATAAAAAATACATAAGCGGTCTCCTTATGAGGCATCCTGCCATGTAGTTGGACATTCCCTCGCCTGCCAGGCATCACAGCCGGATAATCGTACAAATTGCCAACATAAAAGCTGCATAATTTACTGCCACTTTCTCGAAGGGTCGTCGATGCAATGACATATAAACGTATGTATGTAAATAAGTATGGATATGGGCGGTCAGCTTGTAGATTCACTTCCTTGTTAAGTGACTGCCTGCTGCCCTCCAGTGGAAGTCGTCTCTTTGCTTTTCCCTCACACAATCGCTTTCCGCCTATTCTTTTATATTTTAAGCACTTTTGCTAAACACTTTCGACTTAAACCATTAATTTTCGGAACCGTTTGGCATTGGCTTTTTAGTATGTTGGCTTGGTCTCTGGGATATGCGCAGCAGGAGTTACGAGTACATGCATACAGAGAAAAAAAAAACACAGTTTTCGCAAGTGATGGGTGCTTGTAGTGCAGTACAATTTAACTACCAGATAACAAAAATCATGGTTTCGAGTTAATTTTATTGCTGAACTCGGTTTAAGTGGCATAAGGACATGTGAGTTTGCTCTCTGAAATGTACTTATGTACGTGTGTATGCAGCATTTATTGTGCATCGCTCTACTTCAGTGCATTCTTCTTCTTGGCTTGGTTTCTAAATACTTCGGTGTGATAAAAATCAAATTTGTTTTATTGATTAGAAAGTCATAAACTTTATTGATGAATTTTCGTAACGCTTCACGTCGCCCCCTTTACTAGTTTCTTTCTCTTGTAGTTTTTTCCCATTGTAGTTTGTAGTCTTTAAGGCTAATCCATATCTGCAATGGAGTAGTGTAAAGAAACTGTTCGAGAATAATGAAATAGTTTTGTACATCGGACGGACAGGTTTATGAGTTTAACGACCCTTCCATAAGCCATTTTAAGCAAACCCTATTTTGCCTATGTACGAGGGTTGTTTGAATAGTCCGTGCGAAGTCAGAGCGATAGCACTACTGGCGTCCTTCGAGGTTATCTTTAGTTAATAGCATCTCTTGGAAGAATCCCCACCAACTTTCAGCCAGTTCGGTATATTTCTTTGCGTTTCGGGTTCGTTTCAATCGAGGAAGTAGGGTGCATTTTGTTTTTTTTTGCATCACGACAACGCAGGAGCGCACACCTCAGTAGTTGTGGTCGCAAAATTAAGGGAAATAGGGTTCCAACTCGTTTCACATACTCACTTTTCTTCAGAATTGGCCCCCTTGGATTCCTCGGACTACTATTTGTTCCCAAGTTTAAAGAATTGGCTTTCGGGCAAAAGATTTTATTCAAGCGAGGAGGTGATTGCAGAAACCAATGGCTATTTTTCAGGCTTGGAGAAATTCTATTATCTGGAAGGGAGCAACAAACTAGAACAGTGTTTGACGAAGTGTATAAGCCTAAAAAGAGATTATGTCGAAAAAAAATGGTTAACCCCAAGAATTAAGTAGTTTCTGTTTCCGCACGAACTTTTCAAACGGCCCTCGTATATGGGGTATTAAAGAAGAAAAATTAACTTAAGGATATTCTGAGTCGGATAAGCGAGAAATTGAATGTAATGTTTTTAAGATCCACTTACTAGGTTGTTCGATAAGTTTTGCGGTTAAATTTTATGGTTTGAAAAACACTTTATTATTTAATATAGTCTCTCTGAATATCAACGTAGTCTCCCTTCTACAACGGGATTCCAATTGATGAATTCCATCCCTGAAGTGAGAATCTGGAAGGGCTGCAAAATATGCTTCCACAGCTGTTATGATCGCACCATTTGATGAAAAAGACATTCTACGGAGGAATTTTTTAGGTCTGAAAACAGATGGAACTCGCTAGGGGCCAAATCTGATGAATACCGTGAATGCTCCAACGATTCGAACTTTCATTCATGGATTTTAGCCATTGTCAAAGAGCTCTTGTGACATGGTTCATTGTCTTGATAAAAAAAAATTGTTTGGTTTTGCAAACTGGGTCACTTTTCAAGAATTTTTTCCAAGAATTTATTACATCACCATTTCGCCAATAATCCACAAACAAAATTCCTTTCGTATCCCAAAAACTGATTCTAACATCTTCTTTGCCGATTTCTGGAAACGAACTGGTTTCGGAGTAGAGGAACCAGGTTCACATCACTCTTTAGTCTCTTCTTTTGATTTAGTATAATTGGTAATGTACCCAAGTTTCATCCATAGTGATGAATCGACGTACAAAATCCACTTTATGCTAAATGTTGCTGAGAAAGTCGCATTCGAATGTGCTTTTGTTCCATTGTTAGCGAATGCGGCACCCATTACACGGAGCTTTCTGGAACCCAATGCTTCAGTGAAAATATTGCTTACACTGCCCAATGGCTGCTTCTCCCTAGGGCTTCTACTAAATCTCTTTCAGTCCCTCGGCGGTATTCTATATGTTTCCTACGATTTCTGGTGTTGTTGCTGTTTTTAAACGTCCTTAACGTGGATCGTCTTCAAGGCCTCACGTTTCAATTCAGCAACCCATCTTTCTACTCTACTAATTGATGGCGAAATATCCTTACACACTTTCAGCAATTGTTCATAAATTTTCTTGGCTTCTAAGCCTTTAATAAAAATTTAATCATTGGACAATACTTGATTTTTCCCATTGTTGAAAATAGTGTTGTACTTTTTTAGAGCAAACTGAAACTATTTAGAAATTTACGGACGTCTTCGTGCTCACTTCATCTTTGCATTGAACTCTCACCGATCTTATATTATACCATCACCATCATTACGTGGTGTCGTTTTACACTTTTAGTGTTGGATTATGGAGCCCCACACTTCCTAACGAGAATACTGAAAATGAAATTGGTATACTCCTACGAACATATATTTTATTTTACAGAAATTTTGAAAATAGGGCGAATGAATGTGGCTAGATAACCCACCTGCAGAATCGCCCGACAATAGTATCCAGATCTCATTCCTAAACACACAGCATACCTGCTAAGTCAAATTAAGCTTATCCATATCACGCTATTTCCATCATTATCTGGGCATTGTCTTATAGGCAGATGCGCTCAGAGGATGGGTGTGTGGGCAGATACTTCCAGAAGAAGCTATCTAAACGAAGAATAGGCAGAGACGATCCGTACCTTCTGTGCCACTGCCCTACTCATTCCAGATGAAGATTCACCATTTTACGTAGGCAATTTTTTAATGAGTTGTAAGATGTCAGCACTATGGAAATTACAGATCTTTTACAATTTTTGAAAAGTTCACATTGGTTTTAGGAAGAGCAAGGCAAGCCTCCCCGTGCGGTATCAGTGTGTCTCATAGTGGACAGCCGCTACAACCTAACCTTACCTTTAGTATTGGGTTATTTGTTCTAGACAGTAGAGCCAGGCTTTAAATTTTTACAAAGTATGGCTAAAACAAAGATAATGTTGCTAAAGAAGGAATAAACATCCGCCAAATTAGATGATTTAGCGACCGCCAGAAAGTGGTACACCGCGTTTCTGCAAACAAATTAATACAGCCGCAGTGTGCGTAGGAATTGATTTTTTTTTTGTTTCGACTGAAGGATTTTAATTGCACCAAATTTCCAAATCGAGTTATTGGCTTTGGTGTTCACACCACGATTTGGAGAATACAGAAGGTGGCGCCAGCTAAAAACTGCTACTCTATATTTTGGCGTATTGGATTATTTCTCTTCTTTATTTTCTGTACTAACGTCACGGCATTTTTTGGAAAAGAGGTAGATAGTCAAGGAGGGAAGGAGAAAAGTATCAGAGAAAGAGATTCTTTGGCAAATCTATAAATATCCTCCAGTTTTAGAGAACGAATATTACTCATTCTCACGACATCGGAACCCAAAACTCGTAGTCTTGCTCTAGCAAAAGTAGGACACTCACAGCGAAAGTGCTCAGTGCTTTCCGCCTGCTCCAAGCAAGACAGTCACACTGGGTCCTCAATGATTCCAATGGTTGTCATATGCTTACCCCATGGGTTGTATCCTGTAATAATACCGACCAGCAACGCAATGTCTTTCCTTCCAAGTTTTAGTAGAAACTTTTCTGTTCGGACTTGTCACAAAAGACTTTGCAGTTCTGCAGCGTTCAAGACCGGACTATCGCCCTTTATGTAAATTGCATACATAAACGCTGATCCAATTCATGATACCTGCGGAACTGATTCCGATTATTGGCTCTGGTCCTTGTGGGGGAACCGCTGATCTACGGTTGGCCAATTAATCGGCAATTTCGTTTCCTTGAACACCGGAGTGTCCTGGAACCTATGTAAGTACAAGCCTGTTCTGTGTTGCGACAGAATTAAGCTTCTTCTTACATTCTTGTACAATCTTTGAGGTTTGCTTCGTGTTCTCCAGCGCCTTTAGTGCAGCTTAGCTGTCACTGAAAACTCCAATCTATTTCCCGCTCCACCTCCTCTCGATTATCCATTCGGCTACTTTCAGGATGGCAAAAATTTCCGTTTGGAAAACAGTTGCTATTCCTCCCATAGCGTAATGATACTTATTACTATCGTTTAAGTACCATTCTTCATCTTGGACCCATCGGTAAAGAAAACATCGGTCAAACCTCCCTGAATGTATTCTGGATTGCTCCATTGCGAGACATCAAATTTGTTTCCAAATGAAACTGTGGGTATCAGGTCGTCTTTAGGTGCCAAAAACAGTGGATACTGCTCAGATAGCAACTTAAAGATTTCTCTGTGTCCCGAAGTTCCGTCTTCGTGCCAGAAACCGTATATATGGAGTCCACACATTGCTTTTATTGCTTCTTGTTGTATCTTAAGGTCCCAGGGGAGCAAATCAAGCATAGTATTTAGGGCATCACTAGAGGTTGTACTCATGGCATCCGTGATGCATACACTTCTTTGTAGCCTGTATAGCACCCGGAGTGTGGACTTAACCATACTCCGTCGCCACCAGACCACAGAGGCGTAAGTGATGATTGGTCTGATAAGTGCTGTGTATATCCATAGGACCACAGCAGGTTTCAGACCCCAGGTTTTACCAAAGGCCCCGCGGCATTGCTGAAAAATCCTTAATGCGCGATTCACCTTCAGCGAAACATGTGTCTTCCAAGTCAGCTTCTTATACAAGATTATTCCTACATTGTTAACTTCATCGGAAAGACCAAGTGTCACACCTTTCAGTGTTGGAAGACTAAGCCCATCAAATTTCCGTTTTCTCGTAAACAAGACTATGCTGGTTTTATTCGGATTAACGGAAAGACCTTGTCTCATGCACCAGTCATCGATTTTGTTCAGAATCCTCGGTACTTTGGTGCAAAACATTCTTAGGGATTTGTCAGATGTTAGCGCACAGACATCGTGCGCATGTGCTTGGACATGAAAACCGAGTCCTTGAATGTCCCATAGTAGAGAGTCTACGACCAAATACCACTACAGCGGAGAATGAACACCCCTTGGGGAGATGCTTGCTTGACTATGACGGTGATTACTTCGTCACTGTTCCCACTTGCGGTTAATAGCCTCTCAAAGATCAAGGAATATGTCTCCCATGTTACTATCTCGAATTTTACCGCGTTTCAGGTATGGAAATAATTATATTTTTTTGGTGCATGCAAAATTTCTTTACCAGTTTCCGAAAGGCCATACCTTAACGCGTCATAATTCACAAGAATTAATTTGTTCTATCAATTTATGATAAAAGGCCACACTTATAAAGAAATTTGAATTCCGTGAGAAAATTGACTCTTAATTTTTATTCGAACATTATTTAAACGAAAGAGCTTAACCGCGGTTCTATTTAACTTTTGAGACATTAAGAAGTGTAATTCTTTCAGAATTTTTAGTAACCAAATATTAATAAAAAACGTGAATCGGACTTTAAGGACCCAGTGTGCCCACCGTACCGGAAAAAAATTGTGTCCCGGCGGAGGGTTAAAAAAGAACCTATTTACCCAGAATGAGCCACAACAAGGCGTAACGGGAGCAGTTAGTATTCTAAAAATATTTTCGAAATTTTTTCTTGAACTACGTTGTATACCTATAATGTTTGTGTTACACTTTAAATCCCACAGCGTTCGCAAATATTAATAGCTCCTTATAAATTTTTATTTTTCAGCTTTCGGAATTTGTAGAACTGGAACTAAAATAAAAAAACCTATTATTTAATAATGTCTTCACATTTTTCAAAATTGGTCCCAAATCGTTTAGACATCACGCTTTCAATAATACCTGTGAAAACATAAATTATTACCCAACCAAATCCACAGATAATTCCAAACACATTTTCAACGCCAATAAAACATTCGTACTAGCGGCACTACTTAGCTCTAATAAGACAATTAATCACAATAATTACCAGCAATTAATCATTGAATGCCACACCACACCACACAAGCACCAGCATCGGCATCGGCATCGGTAGCGGACTAACGGTACTCGCGTTGACAGTTTTCGAAGACAAATACCATACACGCCTCAAACTGAACTGTCTACAAGTAGGTATGTGTATGTAGCTGAGTGTAGCTCTACGTTATATATAAATTTAAAATATTATTAATGCAGCAAATAAATCATAAGTCCCTCAATAAAATTCTACATTTGAAAAAAGTGAATGCATGTACGAGTATGAGAAAAAACGGTACAGCGAAATTTTATAATGTTGTAAAATGGTTTGAAATTGAGACGGCGTCCGCCTTGCGCTCAAATTAAAACAAAAAATCCATCATCACAGTGTCAAACGCGAAATGCCACCAAATCCTTTCATTCATTGACGCTCAGAGGGCGCATTAAATTAAATTTCCTTGAAAACATTGCGCTTGAGCTGGCAACAATCAACACCCCTAAACAGGAGCTGGGTTTTTTTGTACGCAGTGGCGATGTAGTGCGATTTAGTGACCCATAAAAAAGGTGTCTGCCTCGGCGCAAGCATCACACAAAGGCGCATCGAATATTGGAATCCGTTCACGGCATCATCGATCCCGACACTTTCACACACTCACTTTTCATTTAGCTCCGCTACTGCTGCTACTTCTGCTTGCAACTTGCCGCAATGCCGTACTTGGCAACCAAAAACTCCTAGCTCGCATCATGCACGTTAAGAGTCAATTTATTCAGTTTTAAAATAAAATGTGCGCTTCAATGCTCCAATACTTCAGTACTCGCTATCTTTGCCGCTCATCCATATACTTATTCCTCGCTGCTGATGGAGGCAGGAAATTTTAATTTGTAATTTGACACCAAATTGGGTGGAATTTTAGTTACGGTGTGGTGTGAACGCGGTATTAGTTGCACGAGAACACATGGGAATTAGATGAAGTGTGGGCAAGAAGTGTGACTCTGCGGTTATATGCTAGTGTGCGTGTGTGTGTGTTTGACAGCATGTGAAAATCTATTTGTAATGCGAACGATAACTTTTGGGCTCATAGTGCCTCATGTGTTGCGCGTTAAGCATACATGGAAGTATGTGTGCATATGTATGTGAGTGTGCCTGCGCTGCCCAAACTCTCATTCTGTAATATCAATCACGGCGCACAGACATTGTGGAGTCTAGATTTATACAGATGGAAGTAGTTAGGTAATTTCTACGAAATCCCTAATATCCTTCATTGCAAAGTATTTGTTTACAACGTCTTTAATTACTGTAATTATTATGTGTTGATATTTTGGCAAGCGGAAATTAATAATAAACCCTCGATACCCTCCACTCAAAATGTGCACATATGCAAGTTTGTATATACTTCCCATGCATACATGTATGTGCGTGTGTTGTATTAGAATGTCTTGCACATTTATTTTTATATCCAGTTACACCCATTATCTCAGTGACACTTTCTTGCTGCTAATAAATCAGCGCAAAATGCCAGCAGCTAAAACAATAATGATTTTCCGTCCCTTCGCTCTCGTCACTGACCACGTCATCAGCCATCAACTTCAGCCTCTATGTACCATATATGAGCTGGGTAGTAAGTAATCTCAAATCTACCACACCGTCCTTCCTTTACTCGCTGGCATTTCTCCTTTTTCCTTATCCTCGTCGTAAAGTTATATATTTAGTTTATGTACCCCGAGGTGCGGCAAATGTTGCTTTGTAATTGATACTAAAAAGCCCTTAATTGGCACCTTAACGTTGCTGCTGATTTTCTGACAAATCCCCTAAGGTCAGTTTGTGACATTCGGCTTGAGGGTGAATTAATAGAAAATAAATCGAAAATGTTCACACTCAGCGAAATCAATGAGTTTACCATTTTTCGTACCGTAAAGACGGATAGAATTCAAATATTGATGAAAGGTATCCCTTTTTACTGAACAACAAACATAAGGGTAAATATGTAGTAAGAATGGAAATGTTTTTCACTTTCAGTGAAGTGTAATTTGCAGGCAGAGTCTTTCCAACTAACCGCTAGGCAGTGCTCAGAGACGAAATTGTGTGGTTCTGCTTATGTATTATAAATCTTTATTCTAATGCAGCTTTAGCAGTTACATAATCCTTAATCTTTTATACATTTTTTCAGACAATAAATCCGTCAGTTGTCGTCACCTTAGTGTTTTACATTGCCGGCACATTCGGCGCAGAACATTTTTGCACAGTTTCCTTGCTATGGAGGTTTGGCAGCTGGACGTTTAAGGACACTTTCTTCGACAACCTTCTAGATTACATCAACAGCTCTGGTTGGCTGTAGATATCTGCTCGTTGGATGTCTTATAATGGTTTCGAAACGGCGCTTTAGCACTACTTGGGGACTCATTCAATTTTACATGTATTCTTACACTCTTTTAGATGGCCAGATGCCTCGTGGGGCTTAACGGAAAACCTCGAAGGTTTAGACTATGCTGATGATAGCTGCTTGCTGAGCGACACTTTTGCTAATATGTATAGAAAAATATGCAACAAAAGTAGGGCTTAGAATAAAAGTTGACAAAACCAAAGTCTTCCCAAGTCTTAAAAATGAATGCTGCCAAAATCTAACAATCTACAACAAACCGCTGGTAACGTGGGCCGCTTTTGCTCTTTGGGCTGCATCCTTGACTTGAGAAGGTAGGCAGGTGAAATGGTTGAAGTGCTAGTCTGGCACTCCTCAAGTAGCACTAAAGCGTCGTTTTGATACCATTACGAGACCTCCAATTGGGATTTAGGTTGGCGAACTGCACCAGGCTGTCGAAGAAAGGAGCCCCCAGTGATCTTAATCGTCTAGATGCCAAAACCGGGCATTTACAGAGAAAGTGCTCAACAGTCCCCTTCTCTGAAAGGTTCCCACCGCTTCTGCAATGAAGGTTAAATGGTAACCCTAACTCTTCCGCCTGTGTTCCGATCGTCCAGTGACCGCTAAACACAGCTACGAGTTTTAAAATTGCTTGGCGAGAAGCCCAAAGGACTTTGTGAGTCCTTCGTATATTTCCTGAGAAATAATTTGTGCAGTTCCCCTTTAACACCTGTAAGGGGATGCCGCTGACTGGGTAGTAGGTCCCTGAGGCCAATTCAGTCCTCTTCCTGGCAAGCTCATCAACAATTTCATTTCCCTTTATGTTTCTATGTCCTGGAACTCAGATTAGAGAAATGTTACCTGAACACCCAAGAGATTTTATCTCCTCCTTACAGGAGCTTACTAGTTTCGTTCTGCACTATGGCGTCGTCAGAGCCTTGATCGCGGCTTGACTATCGGAGAAAATGTTAATGTCCCCCTCGCTCCGGCGTTCCCTAAGCACTTTACATGCCTACAGGATCGCAGAGCCTTCTGCTTGAAAAACAGTAGCAGGTTAAAGAATATAGATAAATTGGCTTATTTAGAGGAAATCCCTGCTCTGACTCCCGATTCCATCTTGGAACCGTCAGTGAAGACAGAGCTGTCAGCTTCGGTGCAGATTTTCCCCTCGATCTAATCTTGCCTATTTGTAAAGATTGCCTTAGCACGACCCTCAAACTGTAGTGTGCGAATGGAGAGATCCGTTCGAAGTTCGGAGAAATACGGTGTTAACTTCCGATGCATGCAGTCCTTTGCACCCTCTCCAGTTTAGTGATATTATTTCTCTTCCGAAGAGCTTCCCACTAAGCCAGGCAGCCATACCTTGAAATTGGCGAAACCACTGTGTTGTACATCCACAGCACGACCTGTGGCTTGAGTCCTAACTTTTTACCGAACATAGATTTGCAGGAATAGAAGGCTATACTGGCTTCTTTTTCAATGTATAGCTTCCAATGGAGTTTGGAGTCAAGTATTACTTCAAGATACCTAACTTCCGATGAGAGTGGGAGAACGTGGTTGATTAATTTGGGAAGTCGAAAGGGTGGAGATTTATATTTTCTAGTAAATAGCACCAGATCCATTTTGTCAGAGTTGACTCGGAGGCCGCAAGTGGTAGCTTAGCGACTGAGTGACCTTTCCAAAATATCTGCCATGACTGAGGTCATCGGCGTATGCTACTACCTTAAACTTAAACAACTTAAGAAAGGAAGACAAACTTTTGGTGCACTTGGCTCTGTGTGGAGCGCGCGCATCACTACGCGGCGCGTGAAACCTAAATTTTTTTACTCTAATGTAAAATCAATACTTTTATATGATTGCAAAATCTGGAATGCGGCACCAAAAGATATGCAGAGATTCGCAAAAGTCTTCAAATTTTCTGGCCTAAAACAATAACAACCCACAATTTCAATCGAAATTAAAATATCAAAATGTAAATGGAGTTGGATTGCGTAATCGCAAATCACCCGATGAAATTGCCCGATGAGCCATCGCGTGGAACCCACAAGGCAGTGGGCGCAGACTACAGCCAGTGTTTACCTTAAAAAAAAACAAAAACAACTCGAGTTTGAGCTGGAGAAACATGAACTATGTTGAAACGAAGCTAAAACGTTTGCTAACTGCAGAACGAATTGGACAAATCTTGCTTCGGCCTTTTGCGCCCTAATGGATTAATAAGACCAATCAGGCGTTGTTTAGAGAACAACGAAGTAAAATGAGCATTGGCTGCGTTGATTTTTTCTTATGTCATCAACACAATCTCAGTTTTGCCGTAAATAAATCGCCGTCCCATTCCCTGTTACGTAAACAAATCAGCCGATTCCTTCAAAACCGCTAAGAGCCGGAAATACTTTGAAATGAGGAAGGAGCTGCCGTTGCAGTGAATGGCGAGCGCTATCGCGCCGTGCTGACTGAATTTCCATTTCCAAAAGTTAATCAAACATCGACGATATTTGGTTCCAACAAGATTAACAATCGATTTATTGGGCTGATCGAACAGACATTGAAACTCGTAGCCGCGGCTGAATATCATATCCAAACAATAAATGCCATGAAATTATCTACCAGATTATTACAAATGTAATAATAAAAAATTTGCATTACAACAATATTTCTGTTTTGTAAATATTATATTTTCACTTTATGTTTTTAAGCTTTTAAAAAGCGCCCGATATAAAAAAAATATCCATTAGTTAACATTCTTTTAGGTCGTTCTGTGTTATATGAATTCAGCATCCTTCGATCTCTTCAAGCTTCTACCCTTGAAAGAATCGTCTATGCTCATAATATGCTTTCAAAATATTTCTAAACTTGTTAAATTTTACTACATTGTCAATTCCACTCCTCTCTACGGTACGATTGCGAAAATATTATAACCACTGTCCACCGACTGAGTAACACTCAAACTTTTTGCGGCTAGGAAATAAATACGAATATACAACCCTCAACGTTCAAATGTCACGGAAATTCTATTTGTTCGCAATACACGAACAACAACAAATGGTACTCATCCATAATTATCTTGTGTCTGTGTGGGTGTTGATGACGCTGGCGAATTGAGAAAGGCAATGCCGCAATGAATCGCATTAAACTAATTCGATATCAGAAAAGGGGGACCAATTGGTGCATTAAAGAGGAAGAGGAGCTTCGCAGCACAGCGGGGTGTCGCAGAAGGATGCGCCATACCGTGAATTACATGCCGATGAAGGTAAAACAACAGGCGCGTGCTTGCTGCCCACACGTTGGCACGAGGTACATCTGTACATGCAGGCGGTCGCGTTTCTCTGTGGTTTTGCTTGACCTGCTGTGGTTGTCCTTGTTATCACTGGCTTTGGCTTTGGATTTCGCATTGGTTTAGGAGTAGTGATGTTGCCTTTAACATTTCATTTCATTTCAGTTCAGTTGAATTTCATTCGCCACCGCTCCTTACTAACCGCGCTGGCGTTGAGGCTCCCCCAATGAATATTTTGCTGTTGCTCTCCGCCACATTGCCGTTTTGTCACCTCTTCCATCATTCATGCGGCAGCAACAGCGCACATGCTTTGTTGTTAATTTCTTTTTTTTTGCTTGTTTTGTTTTTGTTTTCCTCACATGTCGCGATTTATTTGGGTTGTAGCCAATTTGTTTTATAATTGAATTTGAAATTGAAGATGACGCTCGACCCACAGACCCCTTGACTGTTAGACTTTAGAGTACTTGACATCAGGCACTCATTGGCTGCATTGTTGGTAATGCTAGACAATGCACATTTGTATGAGTTTTTGCAACTGTGTGTGTATGTGTGTGTGTGGGTAATGCGTGGAGTGTTTTTGTGTGCATTTGACCAAAATTCAATTATGTATAAAATTTCAAAATTGGATTTATTCGAAACACGCAATTTTCAATTGAATTTATTCAAGTGATTTGTTCGTGTGGCCACTGTCATTGTATGCAGCTGTACACATGTATGTATGTATGTATGCAAGTACTTTTGTACCTGAATAATGCAGCTTTGTGTGCGTGTGCTCTTTGGCCTCAGGGTTATTACGTTACATTACTTGCGTATTTAAATTTAAAACATTACATTCTATGGGTCATTTGCGTTTATGGCTTTCGCAAGTGATTTATTCAAGTTGCAACTCTTACTTTTGCATATATGCGCACATATACATGTGCACATAGCCACATTTACATAGTGTATTGATGCTTATGTATTTTTATCATACACTTATGAGTGAGTGTTTGTGTGCATTTGCGTGCGTGCGTGCATTTGTGCTTGTATTGTAATTACAAATTATCACACTCGCTTCACAATCAATTTCACACGCATCAAAGGTCAACACAACAGATGCCACATTTTGCACCAATGCACAATTGCATATATACAAACACATTGCGTGTGTGTGTGTGTCCTCAATTGAATATCTTTGTTGTATGGTGCATCTACATGCATGTGGAGGGACATATGTATGCGTGCATATGTAAATGTGTTGGATAGTTTTGGTCTGCATATTTCGCATAGATGCATTAATGCCACTCAATATGATCGAAATCTAATTGGCATGTAATTTATTCTGCTTGCACGCATTTTGCAATCAACTCAATTTTATATTGAATTCTCGCAATTCAATTCCATAAATGTACATATTTACCCATACAACAAAGTGTGCATATATAATACATACGAGTGTATGTATGTATGCAATAGTTGTATGGTGTTAATTTGAAATTAATATTATAACTCCATACAAACAAATATTTCTTACTGAAAGAAAGGGTCTTCCAAAACACGCGCCTAGATGCCGTTTTATCTAGATTTCTCATAATACGCTTAGGTTATGGTGGTAATCGGTCTGTACGACCCACTCACTTAGACCTTGCAATTCCATTGTGATACCACTCGTGTCGTACCAGAACCTCATTAAGTTTTCTTCGTGTAACCATTTTGTGGCCCTTATGAAGCGCAGGATCGGTCTTATCCTCCCACCAGGCAGTTCAGTAAAAGAATTGAAAAAATATTTACCTAGAAAACTTGCTCTGGTCTTAGCTAAGGCTGTACAATTGCAAAGGAAGTGCTCAACTGTTTCTTCCTCTTTCCCATCTCTGGTTGGTTGGTTCAAGTGCTGATTCATCCAGAATCCAACTAGCGCTTCTGCATCATTTTGTTGCCACATCTTCGTTATCAACTTGTTTACCAGTTATTTACAGCATTACTACATCCAGTCTGTGCGGCTTAAGAACCTTATTAGGTTGTTGATATCTAAGCCAGACTCAGAGCCAGAGACTCTCGAACAGCGGTTTGCCCAGGGTTACCATTCTCTCTTTCCATAGGGCAGGGCATTCACAGAGGAAATGGAAACTTGTTTTCTTTTTCTCCTTTTTCTTGTTTACAACTGTGGCAGTACAAATTCTACAATATTCATGGAAGAAAACTCCTTGTCTCAAGGAATGCCTGCCAAATAGCCAATGACCGGTTATATAAACCACGACCTTCGAGATATCGTCTTTTGAAAGGCTAAGCAGTTCCCTTGTTCATATGCGGTCACAGTAGCTTAGCTCTGACGCCTATGTCTTCATTTCTCCATGACCTATTGACCTCTTTTGGGAAATGTTTTTCATTATTAGTTCGCTCGTGGCCATAGAAATCCCAATGGTACTTCTATTACTGAGCAGTTGAAGATACGCTCGCTAGAACCTTATATGCGATATTTAGAAGACTAATCCCGCGGTAATGAACAATAACGGTAGAAACGGTGGAACCTCTAGCTGGCATGTTGCTAGTCGGATAGTGACACAAAAATCGATAAGGGTTTCCTTGCCTTTCTTTGAGGAGACAGGTTGATTGAGGCCCTGAAAAGAATCTTCACAGCTTGTCTTGCACTTGGTTATATACCATCCCAATGGCGACGCGTAAGAGTAGTATTTATTCCGAAACCAGGAAAAGACGACTATTCCCTAGTATAAAGTTTTAGACCAATCAGCTTGACATCTTTCGTGTTGAAAAGTCTAGAACGAGTGGTGGAGAAACATATTCGATTGGGGGTATTGCCGAGAAGTCCACTTAGTAGAAATCAACACCCTTACCAGAGTGGAAAATCATGTGAATCACCCAGCAAGATTAAAGCCGGGCTGGAAGCTGACGAATACGCAATGGGCGTGTCCATGATCTCTGAAAGGCTGTTAACCGCTGGTGAGAACAGTGACGAACTAATCACCGTCAGGGCCAAGCAAGGATGTATCGATGACTGGTGCATGAGACAAGGTCTTTCCGTTAATCCGAACAAAACAACCATAGTCTTGTTTACGAGAAAACGGAAATTTGATGGTCTCAGTCTTCCAACACTGAAGGGTGTGACACTTGGTCTTTTCGATAAAGTTAAATATCTAGGAGCAATCTTGGATAAGAAGGTGACTTGGGAGACACATGTTTCACTGAAAGTGAATCGCGCATTGAGGATTTTTCAGCAATGCCGTGGGGCCTTTGGTAAAACCTGGGGTCTGAAACCTGCTATGGCCCTATTGATATACACAGCACTTATCATACCAATCATCACTTACGCTTCTGTGGTGTGGTGGCGACGAAGCATGGTTAAGTCCACAATCCGGGAACTATACAGGTTGCAAAGAAGTGTATGTTCATGCATCACGGGTGCCATGAGTACAACCTCTGGTAATGCCCTAAATGCCATGCTTTATTTGCTCCCCCTGGATCTTAAGATACAACAGGAAGAAATAAAAGCACTGTATAGACTCCATAAATGTGGTTTCTGGCACGAAGACGGAACTTCGGAGCACAGAGAAATCTTCAAATTGCTATCAGAGCAGTATCCACTGTTTTTGGCCCCTAAAGATAACCTGATACCCACAGTTTCATTTGGAAAGAAATTTGATGTCACGTAATGGAGCAATCCAGAATGCATGCAGGGAGGTTTGACGGATATTTTCTCTACCGATGGGTCCCAAAATGAAGTAGGGTGTGGAGCCGGGTGGTACTTAAGCGATAGTAATAAGTATCAGTATGCTATGGAGGAAATGGCAACAGGAAATTTTTGCCATCCTAAAAGTAGCCGAATGGATAATCGAAAGGAGATGGAGCGGGAATCAGATTGGAGTTTTCAGTGACTGTCAGGCTGCACTGAAGGCCCTGGAGAACGCGAAGCAAACCTCAAAGATTGTTCAAATATGAAGGTAGAAGCTTCGCCCTTCTTATGAATTGGGCAAAGAACACTTAAGTTCCTATCGGTAAGCATGCTTTCATCCTTGGCAGCATCTGCCTTAACGACCGAGCTGTTAGTTCTGCCTCTTCTAAACTGGATAAAGAAGCAAACCGAATGGTTGTGGTGGTGAACGAGAACAAAACGAAGTACCTCCTGTCTTCAAACAAACAGTCGGCGCATTCGCGTATCGGCACCCACCTCACTGTTGAGAGTTATGCTTTTGGAGTAGTAAGAGACTTCGTCTCTCTTGTCACTAAGGGCTAATTTGGGCTAAGTAGGCATAGGAAAGTCCTCTCTTTACAAACAGAACTAACACTTTATAAGGCTCTCATTTTGCCCGTCCTAACGTATGGCGCAGAATCGTGCCAACGTTCGATCAGGCGTCCCTTGGAGTATTTGAGAGAAAGATTTTCGAACCTTTCTACGTTAGTGACGGAGGGTATCGTAGGCGATGGAACAATGAGCTGTATGAGCTGTACGACGAAATAGACATAGCGCAGCGAATAAAGATCCAGCGGCTTCGTTGGCTGGGTCATGTCGTCCGAATGGATACAAATGCTCCTGCTCTGAAAGTATTCGAAGTTGTACTAGCTGGTGGTGTCATAGGAAAAGGTTGGTCTCCTCTGCGTTGAAAAGATCAGGTGAAAAAGAATTTACCTTCACTTGGTAATTCCAATTGGTGCCGGTTAGCAGGAGGAGGAAACGACTGGCATGCTTTGTTAAGCTCGGCCAAAATCGTTTAAGCAGTTATCGTGCTAATCAAGAAGAAGAAGAATAAGTTGTTTTAAAATAAAATATGTAAAAATTTAGTTTCTTTCAGGTTTCACTACGCGTAACAATTATATGAGAAAAATTACATTATTTGAATGCCCACCATAAGGCTATATTTGGCGCGTGCACACTTTTTAGGGTGTTTGGCCGAGCTCCTTCTCCTATTTGTGGTGTGCGTCTTGATGATGTTCCACAAATGGAGGGACCTACAGTTTCAAGCCGACTCCGAACGGCAGATATTTTTATGAGGAGCTTTTTCATGGCAGAAGTACACTCGGAGGTTTGCCATTGCCAGCCAAGGGGCGACCGCTATTAGAAAAATGTTTTTATTAAGTTTGCTTTCACCGAGATTCGAACCAACGTTCTCTCTGTGAATTCCGAATGGTAATCACGCACCAACCCATTCGGCTACGGCGGCCACCATAGGCTTAAAGTTAAAATTGAAAATTATGTTTAATTATGTCTAAATCCGCCAACCAGTTCGATGGTAAAACCCACCAAACAGTCGATTCATGAATACCTATTTGTTGAGAACCTCGATACATCGGATATCGATGCTAAAGGTTGTTCAGCAACACTTTGCGCTACAGTAGCAATGTTCTCAATGGAATGCTCAGCTTTTGGTCTGCCAGTCCTTTTTCTCTTCTCGACAGAATCAGTTTCTTCAAATGTTTCCATCAACATTTGATTTACCGAATCATTTGCGAATTTGCGTTATGCTTCTCTTAAAGGTCGTCTATTTTCATTACAAGTTTCAATAATTTTAACGCGTTGTTATATCGAGTAAAGCTGTCTATTTGACAAATGTCAAAGATGACAGAAAAAAGGTACCGTCTAGAAATTAGTAACTACTGATATATAGGCGTCACTTTTGAAATACGTTTTATGTTACATACTTACGTCCTCTGTTCAACAAAGAAAAAAACAAAAAAAAAAAAAAAGACAACGTCATCATTGAATTGAATTCGATATGCGTGCGCTAGTCAGACCAAAGCGAATTTATTCAAGCTGATATTAGTCGAAGTCAAGCGAATTTATTGTTTTATGAGTTAGATTATGTCAAAATCAGCATGTTATGTTTCACATTTGCCATTTCACTTTCCCATCAGGAAATGCCAGGAACGCCTTTATCACGCTTAAGTTTGTGTTTTGTTAAATTTAACTTTAGATATATTATTTCAAACACCATCTACAAGGGCGGGTCAATAAGCCCGTGACTTTTTGTATTTCCGACCTCTTTACTGAAAAAGAAATACTGCTCCTGTCAACAGGCATCTGTCAGTTGACTCCTGTCAAAATTTGAACGTGCTGCGTCAGTTAGTTTGTGTTTTACAGCTACCTTTATCAGACTGCCCAGTAATTTACAGCCGACCACAAACGCAATCGTGTAACAACTTCACAGGAAGGTTTGGCGTTGTTTAATCGCAATATGGAGAAGTTTTTGCGCCGTTTTGTAACCGTGGACGAAACATGGATCCATCACCACACACCAGAGACCAAACAACAGTCGAAACAGTGGGTTTCTAAGGGTGAATCGGCTTAATAAGCACACGAAATTCACTTTTTCCATTTTCTCCTCAAATTTATTTACATTTTGTTTGCTTAATTTTAAATTGAAAATTATTATTAATTATGTCGACATATTTTTATGAAAATTTATTTTCAATAAAGAGAAATATAATTTAAAAAACCAAAAAAAAATTTTTTTTTATTATTTCAAACACCGGCAAGTAAGTTTTGGAACGGGAATAGGCCATTTTTCTGCAATTGCAGTGGCATTCTAGCAGTTAACGATTTGTTTGCATTTTTCTATCCAATCATCAGCTATGCTTTGAAAATAAATCATTTCTGTCAAAGCGAATTCATCCCCCTTAGAAAAAATCATCTGGCTTTGACAGTCTGAAAACCAATAGAAAAAACAAAATACATGTATATTTTTGGTTTTTGTACTAGTCAAACATTGCTCTATGCTCTGGACTTTGCTTCACATCGTCACATTATCTGGGCACAAAACTAATAAAAACAGATAATACTCCTTGAGGAAAGCAACCAATTCAATACAGCGCTCCTGTTAAAATTAACGAGAGAATCTGGGCTAAGGCAAGCAACTGAAAAGCGAGTCCATTTGCTGAGAAAATAACCTTTAGTCGCAATGAAGCCACTGATGAAGTAGAAGCTATTGGAAACGGCCGTGAGTACGATGAATATATTATTTCAGTTATACCAGAAGAAGTTGGTAAGGAAATAAACAAATAAAGCTTAAAAAGTATTCTGGTTTTGATTTGATCATGGCTGAAGCCCCTCGTAATCTGGTAAAAAATTGTATTGTCTATTGCACCACTTTATTTAACAAGTGTCTCAGCTTTAGTTACGTACCCACTATAGGTATATATTGGAAATTCGGCGAAGTTACCATGATACTTAAGCCTGGTAAATCACCCAACGAAGTGTCCATCCAATATTTCTTTACCAGAAATGTCGAAGTTTTTTGAAAAAATACTTGTAAAACTTCTACAGTTACTCATTGAAAATAAACCTCTGATTCCCTTTCGACAAAATATGGCATGAGGGGCTCCTCCATAGGAGAATAAAGGTAAGCAGAAGCCAGTCAGCACATGTAGTGTTTTCCCTGAAGATCGCAATATTGATCGATGCATCGATAATGCCATATCTGGGCATAACACTTGAGACCAAACTGCGCTGGAAAGCCCGAGTAGAGCTTGAATTGAAATTAACAAAGCTATATTAACTTATTGGCGGCCGCCGTAGCCGAATGGGTTGGTGCGTGATTACCAATCGGAATTCACAGAGAGAACGTTGGTTCGAAACCAATTATATATATATATATATATATATATATATTAACTTATTGGTAGTAAGTAGTAATGGTTCCTTTATTTATAAACAAACACTAAAACCGGTTTGGACTTGTGGTATACACTACCTCTATCCAAAGTCTACGCCCCGTACTATATGAGGAATGGCGACGATTGCAAAAAATAAGAAAAAATTCAGTTTGTTGAGGTACTCATATTTATTCATTCTTCCAAAACAAACACTAATGTACCAGCCCTGCTGTGGACAGGCACCCAAAACCATAACAGAGTCGCCCCATGAATCACAGAAGCCAGTGTATTTCTTAATTCACACGTACGTTCGTTATTCGTCCCTTTCAGGTTGGACTTGTTCTCATCAGTATAAATGATCAATTAATAATTAGCTCACATCAGACTCTTATCTAAAAGTTGACCGAAAAAGGTAGTTGAAGTTTGGTTTTTTTGCTGATGTAGGGTATTTTCCTTGCAACTCGTCGATGGTAATCATACCTATGTTAACAATAGTTTCCGAATAGTTTCATAGACAACTTTTCTAAGACATTCTTCAACCTATTTTCATAATTCCTGTGCACTTTTAAAACTAGTTTCGGAAAATATTCGAAGTTCGTCATGGTTTTTAAGTCTGGTTCCTTGACCATTTTGCGACTAATTTCGCACGCGGAACCCTATTTCATATCATTTTATGGCTTCGTAAACTGTAAACGTTTTTTTTTTTTTTAATTTTTGCAACAGAACTCACTGTTGAGCCCTCGCCACCGTTAAGTCCATAAATTACAACAACACTTCGGCTTTAAAAGAAGCCTTGCAGATTTAATGGAGAAAAATTGAGGCTGGTAAATTTGTCAAATACTAGTGAAATCAATGCCAAGTTGGCTTAGGGCAGTTATTAGTGCAATAAGATATACCAAGAAAAAATTTTTGCTATCCAATTATTTGTTTCTTGTTGAAAACCGTGTTCCTGATAATAAATTGAGATTAAAATTAATGTGATCCCGTACGTAGTTTTGTGATTGTGGGATTGGATCAGTGTAAGTATGACATTTGGATGGAAATAACCTCCGTTATTGCTTTATCTTTGTTAGTCTGTTTAAGATGAATTTCAAAGAAAGGACTTCGACTGACCTCTGTTTTAAATTTGATAGATTTTGACGAATCGCACCGAATACCTCAAAATGCATAAGATGACGATTGTTTCGCCGACACAAAAATTGAAACTCTTAGTGACGAACAAAGACCAGTTCTTCAAATTGCGGATTATTCCATTATAAAATATCGAAAAAACGCGAGTCTTCACGTCACGTTTTATTTATTTTATCGTCTCTGATAATCGTTAAAATGGAATCGAAGATTTTTCAGCCAGCAGCGCATCGAATACAGAGTCTTTACATTTTCGTAAGCTCAATTCAAGATGTGTGCCAAACTGGCTCACAGTGGGACAGACGATCGCATTGAGTATTGTAAAACGACGTGGTGTTTTGAATAAGAGCCCGAATGGGGTTGCCTTGAGGAAGACTATTCTAAAGGAAGGCATGCAGTTTTGTAGCTCATAAAATTTTAATAAAAAAGTGTAAGTTTGAAGTCGCTTAAAAATAATTTCTTTTTTGTTTTTGCTGAGGGTGTTGGGTGTTTTCTTCCATATACAAAGTGTTCGAAGGAGGTTTTCCGGATTTTATATAATGTTTCTGAACAAAACGTCGGTCCATTGTTGCGACTATCATTTTTTCGGCAAAAATCTAATATAAATGACATACTTCGGCTGTACTAATTTATTTACTAAAGCGAGAGTGTCTGCATTAGAAAGACAAGACTTCACTCGCTGATGTTTGGTGCTTGTCTACCGCTTCTACAGCAGATGATATTTCTTACCTGCAGCTTTCTATTGATTAGTGGCTAAAACAGTGAAAAAACTTGTCCGACTTTAATCAACTCATTGTTTTTGTACTATCATGAAGAGCACTTTTTCACTTTATAGTCATCAGTTTTTTTATGTTTGTTAAAAAATTACCTTGAAAATAGAAAACTCTATTAAAATATACAACAAAAAAAAACTCGGTTCATTGCATTTCTCTCCTCACCTCACTCAGTCATAACTTCCTTTGATTGGTGACATTAATGAGAACTTGAGCAAAAAGTGCTGATATACAGCCAAACTATGGTACACTTTTAAACTTCTAAACCTTCACCCCAAAATTCATAATTTAATTCTTTGAACAAAAGCATTTTGTTGCTGACCCTTTCCAGCTAATCTTTAGCAAATGATTCATCTTATCTCAAGATTTTTAACATTTTTGCGCGTCGATTTCAGAAGTCAAAATCTGTTAGAAAAAATTATGATTTTTCCACAAAAATATTCAAAAAGAATATTCCGCACATACAAACATTCGCACAAATAACTGAGCTTCTTATCAAATTAATTGCTACCACAAAAATAACAAAATCAGAAAATGTAAAGAAAAACCAACAACGGTAAACAATGACGACGTCGCAAAAGTTTGCTCACATTTTATACGCTCAAACAAAGAAAACAAAATGCCATTAAATTAAAGAAGAAAAAAAAAACAACACACAAAATTTGTAAACTCTCATAAAACGCAAAAATAGCAAATGTCCACTTTGTAAAATTAAATTGCAATTACCCCCACTTACTGGTCGGCCACAAGGCGCAAACAAAACAGAAATTGCATTGGAAGGACACAAGATGATGCAGAAAGAAGCAGGGAACCACGAAGGGGAAGGTATGGGTATGGGACATAAGACACGGGGCACGAGGCAGACGATTATGATGAGGGTAATACTTATTCAGACATATTTGCCAAGAGATCCCGGCTAAGCATGGACCACAAAGAGCCACTTTTAATTACAAAAAGAATGCCACAGATTTATTTTACTTCGTTTGTTTTTGTTTAAAACATTTTTTATGCCACTCTCCCTGCACACATCCATCTACAACCTCCCGATTGCAACCCAACCGGGCAACCATTGGGCGGAAAATATATGGATGTATGTATGCGTTTTTCGGTGCTACCTACTCGTATTTTTGCCTTAGCCGTTTTGCCACGTTATTATTTCATTATGTGTTGTTGGCAATTTTAGCATTTAAAATTAAGAAAATCCCTAAAGACCACAAGTCAAATATAAACAAACTAACGAATAAATGCACCATCCAATCCCAGGGGTATTAAACGAGCGATTGAAAAGTGGGGGTGGGAAACATTTGAGTGTAAGCTCTGCTGAACCACCAATCAGCTAACAAAGGTATGCGGTGGGGTGCGAGTGAACGAAGCTTTCACTTATTTGCTTGTTGCTGTTGGTGGTGTTGGTTTGATTGTTGCAAGGAAGGCAATCATAATAACCACATTATTGCGGTTAATAATGAAAAATACCATTTCCAGTTAGCAATGGTGTTTCCTTTGCCGTTTGTGCGCTGAGAGAGAGCGAGATTTTGTAAGTATAAAATTGGTTGATAAGTTCTTGAAAGTAAAGGGTTTTTCAAGTTGAGTTGCCGAAAGTACAGCAGGTACATTGTGAGTGAGCAAACAGTACTTGGTATTTGCTTATTAGTATTCTTCTTTATATTGCTCTTGTAGCCGCGGAATATTATACATTATGGGGAGCACTGCTGGCCCCTCCACGCCATTCCATATCTAAACTCGTAGCTGTATTTACCGGCCATTGGCCGATTGGCACACCTGCAGAAAAGCTAGATTTACCATTTAATCCTCATTGCAGAACCTGTGGGGACCTTCCAGAGAAGGATACTGTTGAGCATTTTTTCTGTACATGTCTGGGTTTGGCAGCTAGACGTTTAAGTTCACTGGGTGCTTCTTTTTTCGACAGCCTGGGACCTACATCCCACCAACCTTCTCCATTACATCAACAGCTCTGGTTGACTAAAGATAATCGTCTAATGTGAGAGATGCGATTTGGACAGAGTGTAACACAGTACGCCAGTTGGACACACCAAGTGAAGCTAAGACCTCCCCACCTGAGGTGGCCACCAATGCAAAGGTGGTCTGCCCCTTCTCTTGCCACCACCAGTTCGTGCTGCATCGAATACTTTAGAGGCGGATCGTTTGCTTCTATTCGGACGACATAATCTAGCCAGCGGAGTCGCTGCATCTTCATTTACTGCACTATATCTATTTCAGCCGTCGTAGCCGAATGGTGCTAGGATTCAAGCTGGGAAATTGATAGCAAAAGTTGATATACATACATCATGCCTCAAGATCAGTATTCAAGTTGAACATTATTGTCGTTTATGAAAGGGGGGAAAAATATAGAGAAAAAAATCAACATTGCAACTCTCCGTATGGGTGCACCTACTAATGTGCCTCGTTTCATACTTACTAGTTCTTTCAGAAAAAATCAAATTGTTTTTATAATACGAAAATCTTACTGAAGATAGAAATGCCACAGAGTTTTCAAGTTTATTAAGCAGAAGATGGATGCCCTCGTCGTAGGCACGTTTGCTAGAGCATGGCATACCGACTATAAGATCCTTGGCTCTGTTGACAATAACTATCAAAATGATATATAAATCTTTATTGAAGAACTATCGACTATATTGGAGGACGCACCAAATGCAATACCCTGTATGTTGCGCCACATCTTTCAGATGAAGTGGCAAATATGGACGCAATCAGCCTCTACATTACAGCGTCCAATTGCAATCCTTAAATTAACGTTAATGGCCCACACAAGTGTGTATGCTCTACCCACGTATGGGAAGATCAGGACTTGCTAAAGGATAGGGCGAGCAATCTCCAAGGGAGGTGTGCAGGTAATCAAACCAACATATTTCTTGAATTACTCTCGTTACAAGATTACATACAAACCACTCATATTTTTCATATCGTTGCGCTTATACCAACTACATTACTTATTGTAGTTATATTACTGTTATTCTTGAATGGATTGCTACCCTTTTGACAAAGCAACAACAACAACAAAAACAAAGAAGCTGAAATAAAAACGACAGGTTTCTTTTTTACTCCGATGCGAACGATTGTTGAAGAAAAATGCTACCCTGCTCAGGAATTCTATTGTGACACTGTTGTTGTAGTTGTGTTTGGTGCTGCTAGTGCAGAACATATTGTACATATATTATTCTTGGGTCTTTATTATTGTTTGTGGGTGTGCCCGACGTTTATATAAAATCGTATTGGCCTTTAAGAATGCTTGCAAAATTTATGCTGTGATTTGGGTTAGTAAGAGTGGGTTAGGGAATTTATTAGAATTTTACTTTTTTTATTTCTATTTTTTCTTCGAAGTGGTAGTTATTATTACGGATCACTGCTTTTTAAGTAAGTGCAAACAAACTTTGCTTTTTTAAGAGCGAAAAATAAATTACAGCAACAATTTTTGTTTGTATAAAAAGAATATTGCAAATGTGATTTCATTTTTAATAATTTTAATTTATGGAATTAATATTGTGTATTGTCAGCCAGTGTTTTAATTCAATTTTGAAAATATATGTATAAATTTTGTTTTGCTTTAAAATGTTTCCACATATACCTACATTTTGTTTACATTGTTTTATCGCCTCAGCGAATAAACGACTGGCCTTAAAAAATCACATAATTTTTTTTAGAAAAAATTCCAACATATGCAGAGATATAAAATACAGAAGTCGCAAAGCCTCTGTAAATATTTGTAAATAACCAGCATTATTGTCCCAACCACCGCTAGCCTTTCAAGCACGCACACAAACACGCCGAAGAAAAAAGCCTTAATGCATATACACAAACAGCTGTGTTCAAAATAATAGGAGCATGATGAATTGCCACGTGTGAACGATTTTTTGTTTTTTAATTTTATTTTTATTTTTTGTAAAAGTATAATGCATTCTGCAGCGAAAACTCAAAGCTCCAGACTTCGTATAAATTTTACAAAAATTTTATTGAATTTTAAAAAGTTCTTATCGACATTTTCAACTTTTTAATGAGAAATTTTAGCAAACTTTTGGATGCGTTTGTACAGCCCGTTTAGTTTTAGTATAATAATTGTACTTGAATCAGAGGGAAATTGAATGGCACTTTTTCAGAGAGTTTGGCTAGTTCCGTAAACCTTTTTACTTACTTTTGCAAATTCTTCTTTTGGACTCAGAAAACACCAAATATGATTTTTGTGTTGATGCTCCCAAAACCTTAGACTTTAGGTTATTGTCGTTAGCTGAACAAGATTTTATTAATGGTATTAACTCTTTACAATCCTCTTTGAAAATATATATTGATTGAGAAAGTGGTCGTGGAAAAGGTAGCATTTGCTATTAATCGATTAATTGATCTTTGTGAGCATGGGTTTGTTGGTGGATGATCTACAGTTACCAATTTAGCTGTTTTCTTAGTATTGTGTCTCTGAACTTAAAAGAAGATCTCACGTTGTTGATACCATATATACCGGGTTTTCGGGAACATTTGGCACGGTTCCGCATAAAAAATTTCCCTGGTTCTCCTATTACGGCTGAAATCATACCTGTCAAATAGAATCTAATTTGCTGAAATTGGGAATTATTATTATTATTCGGCTACTGCGCACTGCGACCAAAAGAGATCTTTTATGCAAAGCCTACTGAATTACCTTATATTTTGAGGGTTGCTAAAAATGGTAGCACATTCTAATGTTTTTTGTAATATTTTTTTTAACTTCTGGAGTACTACAAAGTAGCATTCTTGATGCTATCTTATTTATACCTTTCATTAATGACTTTGGTCGTTGTTTCAAGTATTCTAAATATTTGCTCCTTCCAGATGATGTTTGAAAATTTTTCGCAGCATATTCGGGGCTAGGAATCTCCAAGTCCGAAATTAGGAAGGCCAGGAGGGACTCTTGGAGAAACTTCTGTGGAAGCGTGGAGGGCTGTCATGAATCTTCAAGGCTTAGACGAATACTAATGAAGAGCTCCGTTCGATTGAGTTACGTGAGGGACGAATCGGGACGTTGGGCGATGAGTAGCGATGAATCACTAAAACTACTTCTCGACGCTCATTTTCTGACGAATCCAGTATCTAGCAGCACCAGCTTGAGAAGTTAACCAATCTGTCTTCGGAATCGGGGCTGGCTGCTGGATAAGTACCGCTTGGTTTGGGCCATTGGCTTCTTCAGGTCCTTCAAGTCGCCTGGTCGTGATGGCATCATACCTGCCCAACTGCAGAAATCTGCGGAGGTTTCATGCCATTGGCTAAACCCTATCTATGCGAGCTGCATAACCAGGGGCTATAGATCGGGATCTTGGAGGGTTGTGTGGGTTGTGTTCATACCCAAGGCAGGCAAGAGCTCAAATGTCTCCCCTAAGAATTTCATCTCTCATCTTTCTTGCTGAAAACTCTTGAGAGGCTGATTGACCTTCACATCAGAAGCGAAATTCCTTGCATACCCAACATGCTTACTGCAAAGGGATTGACGATTTGGGGCAGGAATATCTGAACGTAGTTGTTCGATGGGCAGGGGACTGCGGCTTGTCGATGAATTCTCTTAAGATGGAGCTCATCCTTTTTGCGAGAAAATATAAAATACCCAGAGCTCAACTCCCCTAGATAGGGGGCGCTCCGTTGGTACTTTCGGACAAGGTGAAGTACCTAGATCTAATCCTTGACAGTAAACTAACGTGGAAGCCCAACATTGAGGGGAGAGTAAGAAAGGCAACAATAGCCTTGTATGGCAATGGCTCCATTGGCAAAAGATGGGGCCTTTCGCCTAGATTTATATTTTAGCTCTATAATACCATAATAAAGCCATCTCATGTTACATGCAGTCGTTGCCAGGTGGAACGCACTCGAGAGGATGACATCAGTTAAAAAGCTAGAGAGAGTTCAAAGGTCTGCACTCATTGGAATCAGTGGGGCGTTTCGAACTACTCCTAATCTAGCGCTTAATGTAATGTTAAATGTTGTACCTGTAGACATCGCAGGCAGAATTGCCGCTGCACGTACCACAACCAAACTGAGGGGTTTGGGCAATAGGCTCAACCTCACATATGGGCACTCAAGCATCCTTAGAAACTCCCCCCGTCAACGGATCAGTGTGTACCCTCGCTTAGTCCAAGCGATACTTTCTCCACCCATATTCCATCAAGGGAGGAGTGGCCCGGGGGCAACACCTAGGGGCAGAGCCTGCTTAACCTGTTCAAGGAGGGGTCGAAGTTGGACGGTAGTGTTGGAGGAGGAGTATTATCTCACAAATTCACATTGGAAATGAGACTCTGTGAGTGCCAACTCTACCTGGAGGATGATGAAATTACAGAGCTAATCTTGTGCAACTGTTTTGACTTGGCAACGACAAGACTGCACATCCTTCATTGAGATCAAATGAACATGAATGAAATTAGGAATGCTCCTGTTGCCGATGTTCTGAAAATTATCTGCAAGGCGGAGGTAGTAGTGCCAGTCAAAAGGACTAGTATTGCCTACTTCAAAAACATGTAGTAAAACTCGAAATATCTTTTAGGTCGAAGTATCGGCCATTGGGTATACTACAACCACAAAATGATTGTTATTAAGCAAAAGTCCGGCGAAAAACCTTTTTCAAAGATCAACTGGAATCTCTTGCCACTTGAAACTTGGACTTTGTATCCAATATTGAATGGACTATAAAAATGCATACCCAGACTTTTTCTACAAGTTCTGAATAAAAAGTTGGGTAACTTGTTGCATGCTTTTTAAAATTTGTTAAATTTTTGTACAAAAAATAGAAAAAATATTTGATAAAAAAAAAAGAACTGAAACTTTGGTAATTATTCGCACTCATATTATTTCGAACACAACTGTATAATATATATGCATAAAAAAATACAAAACGAGTCTGCACAAGGTGGTGAGTTTCTTTATCGCTCCAACATGACTCTCGTACATTTGCCCCTATCGCATATACAAATACACATCAATTAAAAAAATCAGATTCTCACTTAGCAAACATTGTAATTAACAATAAATGTTTTTTAAATTGCCGCAATGCCACCCCTTTAACTTCAAAACCACCAACCATGGACTGCCTCCGGCAAAATAGTCTGGTACCTCATTTATTCAATAAGCAAAATATTCCTGACAGTTTTTTAGCATCCGAACACAATTAACTGTTTTACCGTATGTTCAGAAATAAATCGCTTTCGATATATGAGTATGTATGTATGTATGTATGATCTTATCTAGATGCATACATATGAGTGGAATGGAAGCTGGAGCGGGTTAGAAAAATTTTGTGTTATGGGATGCATTTATTATGAGCGCTGGATATCGGATTTTCGTAGATAAGATAAGATATCGGATGTAGGAGAAAGTCAAAACACTGTGACTTAAAAGACCTTTCATAACACGTTAAGGTTACCAGCTACTTAAGGTCACCTTTGACCTCCCTAATATATGCTGAAAGATAGTTAGTAGCTGAATTCCTAACTCTTTAAGGTATGTCTATGCAGGAGTTGAAATATTATAGCCACTATCTGGCCAATACTCGACATTTGTCCAAAACATACTAAGACGCCGCATTATCCTAAAGGGATTGTTATTCAATGCTTATGAAAACATAGTCGATTGTGGCCGGTTGGCTAACCGGTAAGTAACCAGTGAGTAACCTAACGTTAGCCCTGCCTAATGACTTAACTAAATTTCTATCGAATAAATAATTAAACAGGTTGGCCAGTCTGCGGTACTCGATTGTGCCCCGATATCTACTTTGCTCCCAGTTTAATCCTTCATCATCATCATTCACAGAACGACAGCTCGTTGTAAGCCTTAGCTTCCTCCACAATTCTTCTCCATGCGGTAATCTCTCAGTAAATATAATATAAATCTTGCGGATCCTCATCTTGCCAGCTCGACAGCATTGTACAAAATTACAACTAAAAACCCACTTCTTAGTTTTCTGCCCGTCTCGGCTCTTCAGGTCATTTTTCCTCGTTCTCCACATCCAAAACAAGCATTTAAGTAGATTTGTTTTTACCCCATTGCACCAAAAAATATGAAACACCTTTATTATATTCCAGTGCCTTGTGTGTATTGTAGTCTCACATAAAAGCATCTAAACTCGTTAAGGAATGCTTCATGGAACACCGTCATGCTGGGACGGGTACCAAGATATGAAGGTCATGAAGGCAATGAACAGATAGACTGCCTAGCGAAATTAGCTGCTCCGTCCGAATTTCCGGTACTACCACTCGTTTGAAGGCTTACCAAGGCCCACATAACGGAAATTATCTACGGTTGGGAAGTTTGAGGTTTGAGAAGACAAGGAATTCATGCGACACTGAATGTAAAGGTCATGACAGAGGCAGACAAAACTAAGTATCCTTTCCTCTGAAAGTGTATCAAGTTGGGTCTTAAATCTAGATAAAAAGGATTACGAGAGATTACAAGCTCTCACGGGTTACTATATGGTACATTGTAGTCTTCGTTTTCATTTCATGAAACTAGTTTTGGTAGAATCAAGCCTCTGTCGCTCTTGCGCGCTTGGCGTTGGCACACCAGAACACATCCTCTGCGAATGTGCAACTCTCACAAGACAAATACTAGCACTAGGTGGTGCGACTGAAAATTCATTGTGAATATGGAATTAAAATCTTGAGGAGACATTCAAATTCATGAGAAGCCCCTAATTATAGGCAATAGACAACATTAGAGGCGACAGTGCGCAAATTACGGAGGAATAAAAAAATTATGTAATAAAACGCGGAATGAAAAGATATGATAATTTTCCGCTAGATATCTCTGGCGAGCCACGTCTCATGATGTGGTATACGGCCACATAGAAATTTTTTTTTTCTGTTTTGGCGGCCACCGTAGTCGAATGGTTCGGTGCGTGCCTTCCATTCGGAAGTGTGTAGGTTCGAATTTTATGCATGAAATTCCAAAATGATAGAACAAGTTTTGTTTTTTATAGCGGCCGCACCTCGGCATGTAATTACAAACCTTCGAGTGTATTTCTGCCATGAAAAAGCTCCTCATAAAAATATCTGCCGCTCGGAGTCGGCTTGAAACCGTAGATCCCTCCATTTGTGGAGGATGAAGAGCTCGCCATACACCCAAAAGAAGGGTGCAAGCGCCAATGTTTTTTTACAGTTTTGTGTGTCATAACATTCTGAATGAAGGTAAAGAAATGAAAATTCTGTATATTCTTCAATTCTGAGGTATGCTATGCTAAGCCAATCGTTGAAGATGTCGCTAAAGTAATAGAAATCATGGAGTTGTATTAGCTCATGAGTACTTTATCGTTTGCTCCGAAGCAGATAATTAGCTAAAGCACCCTTTGAAACTATATGCACAAGGCTTATTTCAAGAAGAAGTTCGAAGTGTAGGTGCCACAAGAATTGACCCAATTTAATGCCAACGATTATTTGCTCAATGTAACAAAGTTCAAATGTTTTTGAAGTGAATAGTAAATGGCGATGGAAAATAAGAATAACGACCGAAAAACAATTTAGTCAAACCGCATTGAGCAAGCCCAAATGATCGTCAGGCTCGGATTAGTGGCCAAGAAGTTTTTATTGCGAGTTGCTCGCATGGCGCCAAACACACAACTTTACCGTCAACCACTTACCAGATTGAGGCAAGCGAGCGACCCAAAGCTAGTAGAATCAACTAAAGGATAACTGAGGTCGTATGCTTCTATAATAGCACACCAGAAGGTCTGGGAGGTTGGATTGGTTTTGGGTTGCATTGGTTTTATATAGTCCAGAACGTTTTCAAGCATTTGCAAAATTTTCTTTAAAGTGCAAAAGTAACCTCAAGAGGAGCTTGTGGAAATGAACTGATAAGGTTTTTTTCTTTTAAAAGGAGGGCGAAGACTTCTTCAATCGTGAAACTATCGAATTGCCTGCTCGATGGATAAAAGCTGTCGAAGAAAATGGAAGCTATTTTGCTAGATCTGTATCATATAATCCTAACTGTGTTAATTTCATCGTCGAAATAAAGCGAAGAAAGAGTGAACACTTTTTGCTTGAATATTTTTGATGCTTTGTCGCTTTTTTAGGTTATGTGGTGTTGTATTTCCTGCACTACCTCAATTGTAATTTCCCATTCCCGTATTGTTTTGAGAATAAGAAGTCTTCCGCTTTATATAAAAAGGCGTTAAATTAGCAAACCAAGTTTGTAATTTCATTCAAAATACATCGCCTTCAAATCAAAAATGTCCCCTGACAATTCAATTAACTACCTCCAGCAAAACGGGCAGCAAAACGAAAAGGCGTAGGTAGTCGCCCTATGCGTGCAACCCAAGTGATTGTGTAGAGGAAAAACGGTAGCGCGACTCACTGGAAGGCAACGCGTGCGCGTTCAACAAGGGTGGCAATGAAGTGCAATACAACCAGCAGAGGTACAAGCATAGTAATAACAAAAACAAAGAATGTGTGTGGCAGTCAACTAAAATAGAGACACCTTTCCACCCCGGAGCAAGCGATGATACCTACATACTTTGCATGTTCAATGTTCCAATGCACACACACACACACACATGCAAATGAATGCATATTCATTGCTCGCAAAGGATTTGCATATCGAATTTGTATGTATGTATGTATGCAGCTTGTATGCCCCTGTTATTGCGGCCAATTTAGCTGCAGGCTGCAGCTAATTTAATAATTTATCAATTTCGTTAAAACTACAACAATGCGCACGTACAAGCACATAATGGGCGATTATTTAAATTTTTCGAGTGGCAACGGATACGTAAGTAGTGAATGGAGTCTACGACGCAACCCGAGCAGATGAGCTCTGAACGTCGAGGCGGTGCATGTATGGATGTATACATGCGTATTCATGTATGTGTGTGTGTGTGTGTAGCTAATATCCTTTTTGCTGATGTGCATTGTGCCTTTATAGTAGTGTCAAATGGGTAATAATTTAAAAATTTCCACACTAATCACTACACATTCAAATGAGCAGCAACAAAAATGACAGCACTTACACACACACACACATATATGCACATATGAAGGACACCCTTTCCACACAACCGGTTAGTGGGCCGCCTTCTATGACTGCTGCATTATTGCAAACTTTAAAATTAAATGATGTGGCAGCGAAGCGATTATTCAAAATTGTTTTACGAAAATCAGACAAATAGGAAACATTCATTTGTAATTGGCGCGCCTAATGTGGTGCAAGTCGTGCACTGCGCTAAACACTGCGCCAAAAGCAAGCATCTGTGTGTGCTAGGAGAAGAAAGGTTGGCAATCGTTTTTCAACTCATTTGTTTACATGTTTTTACGCGCCAAATACAACATGAAAGAAAATGTTAACAAAAGAAATGGAAAAAATTTGATAGTAAAAAAAAGAAAGTATTTCAAACACAATTCGTTGCTCGCACGGTCTGTGCATTTGTCACAATACTTGTGCGCGTTTACAATATTTTATTTATTTGCACATCCCATGTGTGACAAGTCAGACAATTGAGACAATCCTTTGACAAAGTCCTGTTGCAGCAGCCGATAAACGTAGCATAACGGCAGGCGTAGAGAGGCGTGCGGTGTGAAATGCGTTAGAGATGTGTGAAAAAATCCAGCATAATCCCTTTTTCGGCAAACAAATGCACGCTAGCGCACACATACTCGCATGTGAATATATGCAGCACTTCAAATAGAATTTTCGCACAAGTAAATATCGCTGTTCTTACCCAGTAAACATTGGATATTTTCGGCTTTTCGAAAAGAAGTCGAAAGCAAATCTTATATCTCGAAGTAACTCGAAA
Organism: Anastrepha fraterculus; assembly: GCA_037575425.1. NCBI lineage: Eukaryota > Metazoa > Arthropoda > Insecta > Diptera > Tephritidae > Anastrepha > Anastrepha fraterculus. The sequence continues at coordinate 123,974 of JAYXIM010001833.1, forward strand.
ATTTTTTTATAGAAATTTTACATATATTAATATTAATATTTTACAAAAGATTTTTAAATGGTGGAATGTAACTTCAATTAAACAAGGACATAAAAGCGGAATGAAAGTTTGTGTATTTTGTGACATCAAATGTTCTCCAGTGGCGGGCTTGCAGAGTAGGTGTTAAGCTATGTCGATTTTTACTAGTTACTGTTTAAATTTCAGCTTTTTATCTTTTAGTTTAGTAAAAAACAAAAGAAAATGATTGGCTCTTATACTCTTTACTGGTTGTTTCGCCGAGCTTCTCCTCCTATTTTTAGTGTGCGTCTTGATGTTTTTCCACAAATGGAGGGACCTACAGTTTCAAGGCGACTCCGAACGGCTATATTTTTATGAGTAGGCAGAAATACACTCGAAGGTTTGTCATTGCCTGCCGATCGCTATTGAAAAAACCTTTTTCTATCATTTGGTGTTCGAAAAATGCTACGAAATTGCAACACGAAAATAACTCAAAGAGTACTGACCGAGCATTGTCTCACTCCATAACACGAAAAGTTAAGGGTGCGGGCACTGTAACCGCAGACGGGCGCTCTCCAATCGCTTTCATCGAGCCTAGCGTCGAGGTAAGGGCGAAATATTATCGGGAAAGTATTCTGGAGGTTGCTTTGAAACCGTGGGCAGACAAACATTTCGGAAGCAGACCATGGACGCTTCTTCAGGATTCGGCACCGTCTCACAAAGCTCGAGTTAACCAAGAATGGTTAAAAACAACGTTCCGAACTTCATAACGACCACACAATGGCTCTCAAATTCAACAGACGCGAATCAGATGGATTATTTTCTTTGGGCCTTTTTGGAGAGCAAAGTGCGAACTAAAAGATTCACCAGTCTGGAGACGTTGAATAAAGCCATTGTTCGCGAGTGGGCCACAATTCCTGGAAGTCACATTTGGGAAGCTTGCGATTCGTTTCTGGACCGTCCCAAGGCCATAGTTAAGGCAAAAGGTGGTCATATCGAGGAAAAGTAAATTTATTCATAATTTTGTATTATCTTCATAAATTTTTTACTTTAAATTGAATAAAATTAATTTTCCAAACTAAAGTTATGGGCTTTTAAATTTACAAGTTTTAGGTAGCTGTCCCCTTAAAAAACTGAAAAAAATCGATTTTTTTTATTCTAGCAGCGGGACATAGCTACAGTCATACTGATTAATAATTTTTTTGGTTTTTGTGTTTCAGATAAATAGAAGAGCCAAAATGGACAACACCGTCCAGGTCCAATTTTTCAGAAGGGTCAACTTCAGCGCCATTTTTAAAATTATTAAAAGTATTTATTTATTTTTTACATATTTGTATATAAGAGAAGTTAAATAAAAAGCCTAAAAAATTTAAATATCGTTTTTCATTTTTTTTGATTGTAAAAAAAAATTCCTGAAAATACCCTAAATTTTCGAGCTCTAGAACACCGGGACCTCTTAAGAAATTTTCATGTTAAAATTATTCTAATTGTATATAATAATGTTAAAGTACTATTAAAGGTCCTAAGTCGTGCACTGTACCGGTGATATAAAGAAATTAAATAAAATATCGATTTTTAAGGTACTCTAAAAATTAATCAAGGCTCCATCAAACACTTTTTACTAACCATTGATTTTGGAAAAAATTAAAAGACTTTTGGAGATATTATTCTAGTGCACACGGTGGGCAGAATAATAGCAGTGGTTTTTGAGTGAAATTTTGGTTGAAAAAAAAATTAAAATATTATCATCGTTCGACTTATATTTGTTGTAGAAAATACATATTAAAAAATTCAATTATATACTTTTCAAATAAATAAAAATTTATGAGTTTAAAAATGTCTAATATAATTAATAATTGCACTGTTTCGTTGTGTGTTTGGTAGAGTTCCTTCTCCAATTTGTAGATTTGTTTCCACAAATGGAGGGACCTAAGCCACCTCCGATCGGCAGATAGTTTTTATGAGGAGCCTTGGCTTGGCAGAAATATACTCGGAGTTTTGTTATTCTCTGGCGAAAGTTATCCTAACTGTCCTTTGTTCAATATCGAAACAATTAAGGCTTCTTTTTTGAAATCATGTAAGAAAAATTACGGCCTTAATGAATTCTTTCGATTATTACGCCAATATTTCAACTCTTATACCAGCATTCTTGATGTGTCGGACCTTTTGTCGCTGCCTTTCTCTGCTCAGAGCGAAAAAAAATAAATAATTCGTATGTCGGTTGAGTGAGGTTTTATAATAATAAAAAAAGAAGCGCAGAAGGTAATATAAATGTCCTAGTTGATGCCGTAGCGGGAGGCCAGGGCATGAAACACCAAATGATTGAAACAGTTTTTTTTTAAATAGCGGCTGCCCCTTGGAAGGTAGGCGACAATGACCAACTTCCAGGGTGTATTTTCGTTAAAAATATATGCCTTTCGAAAGCAGCTTCGTTCTAAGTAGATCCCTCCATTTGTGGAACAAAATCAAGACGCACACCACGAATAGGTGGAAGAGCTCGGCCAAATACCCAAAATAGAGTGCAATTATTATTATTATTTTTAATTTACGCTACTGTTGTCAGAAATTTGGCTCCCAAAGTTATTTTGATCATTACCGCTCTGAAAGCATTTGACAATTAAAATTTTTAGCTGAGAGTAAAGTATTTTTCTAATCTCGTTGCCTGTGGGTCGTACTCAAATCTTATTTTTCTCAGATTAGTTCGCCGCGAATAAACTCAAGTTACTCAATCAAGTTAAGAAATCAAATTTGTGGTTTATTAAAAATGTTGTTTCGGTAAAGTGCTTCAAAATGGATTTTCGACAATTCATTTGGTTTCGGCAAAGGGCGTACCACTATCGGCTCGATAACTGGAATAAGTTCTTTGAAACCAGGGTTAGACATTTTGCACTAACACAATTTTTGAGTGCAGTTTTTCTGTGTTTTAACCATCCGCTTATTGCACTAATTATTTAGTGCACTATTTATATGCTTAACCCTGTTTGAAACCAGTTTTTTGATATCGCCCATTTTGTTCAGTGGGTATACGAGTATATTCAAATGTGCGAGTGTGTGCACATCACTTTCATCATTGATCTCGTTGATTGGGTTTTTGGGTTTGACTTCCCACCGTACTTTAGTGGGTTTTTTCTCTATTGACCTCACTAACTTTCCACTTTTACACCCACCCCGCCGTTGCTCCATAACCACACTCTATTATATAGCAACATTTGCCAATTCCACAATGACACAACCAATTTAAGTATTTGCGTATTTGTGTATTTGCAGTATTTACATTGGAAATTAGAATTTTTCCTGTTCGAAAAGAATATCTGCATTCAGACATGGCACAAAATTTAGTAAATATTTACGTTCTCTCGTGATTTCCTTAAAATTTTAGTTGCATTTCTCCACAATTCACTTAGATTCACAATTGTATGCATGTATATATGTATGTATGTGTGAGTACACATACGTATGCACATAAATAGAATTTAGTTGTAGTTGCTTTCATTTGGCTTTAAATTGGCCTTTCCTGAACTCATTCGCAGTCTTAATTACTGCACTTCACTTGAACTGTTTTTTTCGATTTTTTGTAGTCGTGTGAAAAAAGGCAAAACTTGTATTTATGGCCACAGTTGACCACAAAATTAATTGGTCCTGGAAACTGTGTGTTAGGAGAAAAGAACAACAATGAATTATCGTGTTAGGCGTGTGTTGGGATAGTCGCAAAAAGGCATATACCGGTACATGGTACAAAATTTCATATTGAAGTTTTTCTGTATTGTATTCAATATTTGACAACGTATTTGCTCGTTGTTAACAATAATTTTGGAATACCTCTCAGATAAGTTTTAGATTCCTGTTCGAAAAAATTACGTTGCTTTAAATGAACCGATGAAGTGATTCAATTTTCAATTTCTTTCAAGAAACGGAAGCGGACGCCAAGTAAATCCTTCTGCACTAGTCGAAAGGTGTAATTTCGAAAGACGAATAAGGCATATAGAGCCGGAAAAACCATTTCTTCTTCTTCTTCTTAGCGTGAACCATTGCTTCCTTCACAGCTTCTTGCCATCGTGCTCGATTTACAGCCACTTCCCTCTAACATTGCACGCATATTTTCCTAAGATCAATTACCACATCTTCTAGCCACCTTTTCCTCGGGCGTCCCCTTTTTCGTTCTCCAATTCTCGTTGATCGCTCCCTTGGCATTCTAGCCACACGTCCCAGCCGTCGAGACTTAATAAATCTTATTATATGCAGTTTCTTTCTTAACGATGTCTTCGAGTTCGAAATGCTATTGTGCCATCTGCCAGTCTAAGCGGACCATAGATCTTTTGGAGAATTCTTTTTTCAAAGCACATTAGCTGTTTTGTCTCGTTAGCTTTCAGCGTCCATAGATCACAGCCATATGTAAGCACAGGTCGTATCAGTGTTTTATACATTCGCGATAATATTTTAGATCTGAGCAATTTTAGATTAGCATTATATGCTTTGTTGGCTGCCCTTATTCTGTTATTGATTGCTACCAACATGTCTTGGTTGGCTCATAATGTAATGCCCAAGTAGGTGAACTCTTTTACACATTGAAATGCGTGTGCCCCACACTCCAGATCATTGGATACAGTGTTTGATCTTGCTCGGACCATATATTTAGTTTTTTCAGCAGTGATTATCAATCCAGCTAGATGTATTATTTCCTCCAGACTTTTTTTTGAACGCCTGCAGCTCATTTCTAGTTTTTGCCATTATCAGTATATCATCTGCATAGGCACACATTTGGAATGGCTTGTTGCAGATTCCTCCATTCGGGGTTTTTTTGCTGAGTATTGCATGTAGCACTACCAACGTGCAAAGGTCCAAAAATCTTACGCATCTTTCTCCCAAACATTCCAAGCGTCGCTTCATCGGATGTTGTCATCGTCCAAGCTTCTGCGCCATAAGTTAGGACGGGCGTGATGAAAGACTTGTAGAGTGTTAGTTTTGTTCGTCGAGAGAGTACTTTACTGCTCAGTTGCCTATTTAGTCCAAAGTAGCTCTTGTTGGCAAGAGAGATTCTACGCTGGATTTCAGGGCTGACATTGTTATCGATGTTAATGCTGGTTCCTAAATATACGAAGTCTTTTACAACTTCGAAATTATAACTGTCAACACTGACGTGGGTGCCGAAACGCGAGTGCCCCGACTGTTTCGTTTTGTCCTCGTTCACCACCAGACCCATTCGATTTGCGATTTATTATCGTTCGTAATTCGTTAAACAGATACAGTACGCACAAACACACTGACAGCTGAGTTTAAACACCTTGTGAATCGTTTTGTACTAGAGCCAGATGCTGAAGAATATTTTGCAGAATAAGGCAAAGTTTCCGTTTACTGAAGTTTGCCTTATGGTGAAGAGGCGCTGTATCCTTTACTTGCTACTAGCAAGGCGCTTCCTGTTGTATTTTCCGTTGAAGTCAGGATTCGTTGCGTTATGATTTGATTAGACCAAATTCATTTGCTGAGGGCCACCAAAACTCGCCACCCTTTAACTATGACTTATATCACCCAATGCGTTAATTGGCAGCGCTCACTCGTGCGCTGTTTAGGTAGTGAGTTGCTGAATGTACTTCGGAAATAATATTAAAAAGTATTTCCCTCGGCAGCCATTTTTTTCAGTGTTCTGCCAACTTTTTAACTAAAATTTTATAACCTACGGTTTTAGGCAGGTTTTCACATGCAACTGCATGCTTGGTTTTTTATCCTTTTTCAAAGTCAACGCGAATATAAATTGAAGTTTCCCCATAGCGCATGTCAAATCTCGTTTAAATTAATGAGTTTAGATGCAGTTTTTTGGAAAACACCAAAACAAAAAACAGATATGAACAATTTGTAAAGGTGTTAAACAAAAAATATAGAAATTTCTGGCACTTTAACGAGACGACAATAACGATTGCTATACTTGCTGCCATTTACAAAGTAATGAAAATTATAAAGCGTAGAAGTTTGAATGTGAATAATTTAAAGATATTAAATATACTAATACATATATTCTCTTGTTGAATATAAATATAATATAATCTAGAATATATTTAATCTTGCTTCGCCTGGCCGAAAGAGGTCAATTTCCGAACAATGTGTTTTCTGACGAGAAAATTTTTCAAATTGAGCAATTCGTAAACTCCCAAACAATAAGGTGTATTTGAGCGACTGTTTATACGAGAGTTTGAGTCCTTGATTGGCCACCAAGAGGCAGTACCAGCCATAGGTAAAGATTTAGACCACTGTAACCGCAGATGGGCGCTCTCCAACCATTTTCACTGAGCCTGGCGTCAAGGTAAGGGCGAAATATTATCGGGAAAGTATTCTCGGTGAAAGCAAAATTAATAAAAACATTTTTCTAATAGCGGTCGCCCCTCGGCAGGCAATGGCAAACCTCCGAGTGTATTTCTGCCATGAAAAAGCTCCTCATAAAAAATATCTGCCGTTCGGAGTCGGCTTGAAACTGTAGATCCCTCCATTTGTGGAACAACATCAAGACGCACACCACAAATAGGAGGAGGAGCTCGGCCAAACACCTAACAGAAGTGTACGCGCCAATTATTTATTTTGTTTTTTTTTATTCTGGGGATTGCTTAGAAACCGTGGGCAGACAAACATTTCAGTGGCAGACCATAGACGTTTCAACAGGACTCGTCACCGTCTCACAAAGCTCGAGTGAACCAAGAATGGCTAAAATACAACATTCCGAACTTCATGACGTCCACTTAATGGCTCTCAAGTTCACCAGACGCGAATCCGTTGGATTATTCTCTTTGGACCATTTTGGAGAGCGAGGTCCCAACTAACAGATTCACTAGTCTCGAGGCGCTGAAAGAAGCCATTGCCCGCGAGTGGGCCACAATACCTGCAAGTCACATACGGGCAGCTTGCAATTCGTTTCTGGACCGTCTGAAGTCCATAGTCGAGACAAAAGGCGGTTATATCGAGCAAAAGTAAATTGATTTTTAAATTTGAATTATTTTCAACCAATTTTTTACTTTGAATTGAATGCAAGTAATTTTGCAAACTAAATTTTTTGCCTTTTTAATTGGTTGCACTCTGAGTTCCGGACCCTGTAGCCAATCATCAACCCATTCGTTTACATTTCCGGCTTTTCCGAATTCGAAGATAGCATTGAAAATATTATATTTAGAAAAATAGCAATATTCTTCTTCTTAATTGGCGCGATAACCGCTTACGCGATTTTGGCCGAGATTAACAAAGCGCGCCAGTCGTTTCTTTCTCGTGCTAACCGGCGCCAATTGGACACACCAAGTGAAGCCAAGTCCTTCTCCACCTGATCTTTCCAACGCAGAGGAGGCCTTCCTCTTCCTCTGCTACCACCAGCTGGTACCGCATCGAATACTTTCAAAGCCGGAGCGTTTGTATCCATTCGGACGACATGACCCAGCCAACGAAGCCGCTGGATCTTTATTCGCTGCGCTATGTCTATGTCGTCGTAAAGCTCATACAGCTCATCGTTCCATCGTCTGCGATATTCGCCATTGCCAACGTGCAAAGGTCCAAAAATCTTACGCCGAATCTTTCTCTCGAACACTCCAAGCGTCGCTTCATCGGATGTTGTCATCGTCCAAGCTTCTGCGCTATACGTTAGGACGGGCATGATGAGAGTCTTGTAGAGTGTTAGTTTTGTTCGTCGAGAGAGGACTTTACTGCTCAGTTGTCCACTTAGTCCAAAGTAGCACTTGTTGGCAAGAGAGATTCTACGTTGGATTTCAAGGCTGACATTGTTATCGGTGTTAATGCTGGTTCCTAAATAGACGAAGTCTTTTACAACCTCGAAATTATAACTGTCTACAGTGACGTGGGTGCCGATACGCGAGTGCGCCGACTGTTTGTTTGAAGACAGGAGGTACTTCGTTTTGTCCTCGTTCACCACCAGACCCATTCGCTTTGCCTCTTTATCCAGTTTGGAGAAGGCAGAACTAACAGCGCGGTTGTTAAGGCCGATGATGTCAATATCATCGGCATACGCCAACAATTGTACGCTCTTATAAAATATTGTGCCTGAGCGATTAAGTTCTGCGGCTCGTACGATGCTCTCCAACATCAGGTTAAAGAAGTCACACGACAGCGAGTCACCCTGTCTGAAACCTCGTTTGGTATCAAACGGCTCGGAGAGGTCCTTCCCAATTCTGACGGCGCTGCTGGTGTTGAGCAACGTCATCTTGCAAAGCCGTATTAGTTTTGCGGGGATACCAAATTCAGACATAGCGGCATACAGGTACTTCCCTTTCCGTACTGTCGAATGCAGCTTTGAAGTCGACGAAAAGATGGTGTGTGTCGATTCTCCTTTCATGGGCCTTTTCCAAGATTTGGCGTATTGTGAATATTTGGTCAATGGTAGACTTTCCAGGTCTGAAGCCACACTGATAAGGTCCAATCAGTTGGTTGACGGTGGTCTTCAGCCTTTCGCACAATACGCTCGCTAGAACCTTATAGGCGATATTTAGCAGACTAATCCCGCGGTAATTGGCACAAATTGCAGGATCGCCCTTCTTATGGATTGGGCAGAGCACACTTAAATTCCAATCGGCAGGCATGCTTTCATCCGACCATATTCTGCATAGGAGCTGATGCATGCACCTTACCAGCTCCTCGCCGCCATGTTTGAATAGCTCAGCCGGCAGTCCGTCGGCGCCCGCGGCTTTGGTGCTCTTTAGCCGTGATATTGCTATTCTCACCTCGTCATGGTCGGGTAACGGAACGACAATTCCGTCGTCAACGATTGGGGTATCGGGATCTTCACATTCTCTATGACATGCGCAGCTGTCACCGTTTAACAGGTTCGAGAAGTGTTCCCTCCATAATTTAAGATTGCTCTGTACGTCAGTCACCAGATCGCCGTCTTTGTTCTTACAGGACAACGCCCCGGTCTTAAAACCTTCTGTAAGCCGCCGAACTTTGTGGTAAAATTTTCGGGCGTTGTTCCTATTGGCCAGCATTTCAAGCTCCTCGCACTCACGTAATTCGGCCTCTCGTTTCTTCTGCCGGATAATACGTCTCTCTTCCTTTTTCAGCTCTCTGTAGCGATCCCACATAGCTCGCGTTGCGCCCGATCGCAGCGTTGTTCCTATTGGCCAGCATCTCAAGCTCCTCGCACTCACGTATTTCGGCCTCTCGTTTCTTCTGTCGGATAATACGTCTCTCTTCCTTTTTCAGCTCTCTGTAGCGATCCCACATGGCTCGCGTTGCGCCCGATCGCAGCGTGGCTCTATAGGCGGCATCCTTTCTTTCTGCGGCAGCATGACATTCCTCGTCGTACCAATTGTTTTTTCGGGCTCGCCGGAATCCGATTTCTTCTTCGGCGGCGGTACGTAGGGAACGAGAAATGTTGCTCCATTGCTCGCGCATGCCGGTTTGTTGGGCAGTGGTCTCCGAGAGCAGGAGTGAGAGTCGAGTGGCGAATCTTCTGGCTGTCTGTTGTGATTGCAGCTTTTCGATGTCGAACATTCTTCGCGCATGTAGATGTACGTTTTTTGCTGCACAGAGGCGGGTGCGCAGCTTGGCTGCAACAAGGTAATGATCCGAGTCGATGTTGGGTCCTCGGATCGTGCGTACATCTAATACACTAGAAGCGTGCCTTCCATCTATCACAACATGATCGATCTGGTTTCGCGTTTTTCGATCAGGAGACAGCCAGGTAGCTTGGTGTATCTTTTTATGCTGGAATCTGGTGCTGCAGACTACCATGTTTCGGGCCCCGGCGAAGTCGATCAGCCTCTGTCCGTTACCGGATGTTTCGTTGTGCAGGCTGAATTTTCCGATTGTGGGACCGAAAATTCCCTCCTTGCCCACCCTGGCGTTGAAGTCGCCAAGCACGATTTTTATGTCGTGGCGGAGGCAGCGCTCATAGGAACGTTCCAAGCGCTCATAGAAGGAATCTTTGGTCGTATCGTCCTTCTCTTCCGTCGGGGCGTGGGCGCAAATTAGCGATATGTTGAAAAAACGGGCTTTGATGCGGATTGTTGCGAGACCCTCGTCCACCGGAGTGAACGACAGTACTTGGCGACAAAGTCTCCCTCCCACAACAAATCCGACACCGAATTTGCGCTCCTTTACATGGCAGCTGTAGTAGACGTCGCAAGGTCCTATGGTTTTCTTACCTTGCCCCGTCCATCGCATCTCTTGGATGGCAGTGATGTCAGCCAGCCGGGCAGAGGCACCTTCCCCATTAAGGGACCGGACATTCCAGGTGCATGTCCTCAAATCATATTCCTTATTTCGTTTGCAGGGGTCGTCATCACTAAAGGCAGTTCTCATCCGAGGCTTGTTAATTCTTTTCATTGGGGGGGATTTTTAAGTGGCGGGTCCCAAACTCAGCGCACAACCAGCTATCCTGGAATGCTTCGCCTTCTCACGTTAGCTCACTCCCGAACGGGTGTTCGGAAGCTACCCAGAGGATACGTGGGCTAATCCCGGCCGTTGTGAGCTGCTTGAACCATATGTAGAAGAATCGTCCTGGCCACTCCCAAGTGAATGGCGATCAGTAACTTTCCCCACTTGCGTGGACTTCTACACATGGAACCATCCTCCAAAATAGCAATATTGGGTAACTCAATTACCATCTTTGAAGTAGGCGGCCATACTCAAGCGATTTTTCAGATTAATTATTTCTTTTACGTTGTTAATTTTGGGCACTGTTGTTTTGTATGGCTCAACACACGTTGCTGCAGTTTTTGCCTTCTTCTATGCACTTCGAGCTATCTCTTCTTAGTGGTATTTCAGTATCCAATGATGGTATAAAATTTGTACTGGATTTCTATAGCGAATACATTCGGGCTCTTAGAGAAAAAAATTTCTTTACAAATGCTTAGAAGTAGTACTCCGCTCCGACTTTCAGAGTTTAACACGTATTATTTTTTGGATTCGTCTGATATATTCAGCCCATGGGACTCTCATTTTATATACTAAGTTTTAAGGGGACCCAATGGTGTAGAGCTTGAAAATTTAGGGTATTTTCAGGATTTTTTTTACTATAAAAAAAACGAACAACGATATTTAAATTTTTTAGGCTTTTTATTTAACTTCTTTTACATACAAAAATTGAATTTTTTCTAATTTTAATAATTTTTATATTAATAAATTAAAAAGTTGACCCTCCCGAAAAATTGGACCTGGACGGTGTTGCCCATTTTGGCTCTTCTATTGGTGCCAACAAAGTTCTCGCTGTTTGTCAATACATGCCGCCAACAGTGTGTGCTAGTCGATTCTAACATCACCTAAACGGCATAAATCATCTAAGAAATATGGTAAACAAACTGCTTCGACACATTAGTGATTTTGTTTTGGTATCATATACTTTTGGTTTTATGAAAATGTCGGATTTTGCGCCGAATAATCGTCATTTGCGGAAGTGTTGATTTTCCTCTTTCATTCGAAAAAAACGGGAGCTGAAGCGGATCGAAAGCTACACAAAGTTTATGGATATGCTGCTTTAAGTGAAACAACGTGCGGAGATTGGTTCCGTCGCTTCAAAGACGGTGATTTTAAAGTTGACGACCGTCCACGTGAAGGAAGTCCAAAAACCTTGGAAGACGCTTAATTGGAGGCATTGTTGAATGAGGATCCGTGTCAAACGCAAAAAGAACTTGCTTCAGTCTTAGGAGTTACCCGCCAATCCGTGATTCTACAACATGACAACGCTCGGCCTCACGTTGCCAAACCCGTTAAAACCTACCTGGAAACAACACTGAAATGGGAAATCCTACCCAACCCGCCATGTTCTCCAGATATTGTGCCGTCCGATTGCCACCTGTTCCGATCGATGGCACATGGTTTAGCTGACCATTCATATGAAGGCATCAAAAAATGGCTTCATCCGTTGATAGCCTCAAAAGATGAACAGTTTTACCGCGACGATATGGAACAAGATATGCCTCGCCGTTTCTTGTTCTTCGGGGCACTGCGGGCAGTACGGGTTGTTCTCAAGATGGAACCTGTGTAGGTATGCTTTAAAGCAACCGTGTCCAGTCAGCAACTGTGTGATACAAAAATCAATTTCTCCGTGTTTTTGTTCAATCCACCTCGCAATGTTTGGAATCAGTTCATAGGTCCACCTACCTTTCTCGGATTGCTCCCATCGTATCTGGCATTCTTCGATTGTTCGCAGCCTTTCTTCTTTTTTAGCCACGTTCGACGGTTTCTGCCCAATGGTGTTATGTATCCTATACATCTCAACCGCGAGATCTCATCTCATTCCCGTTATCACATGGATTGCGTCATCTGAGACAGCGCGATAGGCACTGGCTACTCGCAGGGCGCCAAGTCTGTATGTGGCTCGTATGGGTTGGAGGTACGATGGCTTTGTGTTTGCCCAGATTGGTGCTACGTACAGAATCACTGAGCTTGTGACTGTTAACAGGAGTCTCCGTATACTTGCGCGAGGGCTGCCAATATTACGCATTAGTCTAGTCAACGCGTTAATTATTCTTACGGCTTTTTCACTAACTGACTCTAAATGATGCTTAAAGGTCATTTTCGAGTCAATGAGTACTCCCAGATATATGGCTACGACCTTTTGTCATGGTCAGCTGCCGTAATCACTAACTCTTCACGTACCCGTTGTGTTGTCAGTAATACGACTTCAGTTTTTAGAGCTGCAAGTTCTAACTTCACATTTTTAAGCCATCTTCTAATTCTTACAATTGCATCGTTGCATAACGCTTGCAACACGTCCAGATGCTCTCCCCTTCCGATCGATTCGCGACTACGTCTATCCAGTTAGTTATTCGCACATTCCGCAGGTCATCTGTGCCCGCATAAATCCAGCGTTTACTTGGCCTCCCTCGAGCTTTCCATCCAATAGGTACTCTGCGGAACGCTATACTGGCAGCTAGCTCTCTTTTCAGACATCCTGCCATATTTGTTTCCTAGCCATCTTATTCCTAGACTTCTAATGAAACGTAGCGAATTTTCATTATGTTTCAACGCACCGAGCTCGTCATTATATCTGATTTGATATGTTCCGTCATCCAATCGCATTTGTTTTATTTTTTTTTTAATATTATATATACAAATTATATAAAAGCATCACTTAATCGAAACTTCCAAACTCAATACAACCCCTACGTACAGATAGACAAACGAAGATTTGCACATTGATAAAACACTTAAAGCCCAGACCTGCTTGCCTCTAGGCATATCTGAGTGTTAATACCAGCAAAAGCATTAAATGTTGTCAATTCCGTTTTTGCGCTGCAGTGCTTCGTTGGCCCATCGAGCAAGACTGCTTGCAAATTTACCACGAAATTCCCAGAAATTAAATGTTTATGAAAATTCAGAGTGCCAAAATCCGCAGCATGAAAGGATCTTCCTGACATGTATTGCTGGTGAGTCTGTGTGTGTGTGTGGAGAATTATGTGTTTTACGCGTTTGAGCTGCCTAGCAGGCAATCGTGAACTTCATAAACTTGTCAGTGCCGTTTAGCGCGCATAAAAAATGTACTCACACTTCGATGCTTGGCTGGTGCAACACGATTTGGTGGGTGTGCGCTTTGTGCCTTTCAACGGCGCATCCGTTTTGTAATGAGTTAAGAAGAAGTTAATTAAAATGTTTATCGCCTTTAAGTGTTGATAATGACGTTGCACCGCTTCATCAGTGGAGCTCCTGAACTTCAATGTTTCGTTGCCTTTGTCGCCATGGCAAGTTATTAAACTTATTGTTGCGTATAATTAGCTGACGAGCTGTCAACAAGGCATCCCTCCTGACACCAGCTATTGTCTGTTTACGGCGCACTGAAGTGCTGTATTCTCAGCTTTTTAAATATTTTTTGTCTCTTTTTGGTATAAAAGGAGAGTAGTTGCGTTGATTGGTGTTTGTTTATGCGCAAAATTGTCGGTTGATAAATCAAACAGTGCGCAAACGGGCGGCAGTGGTAGCAGATAAACTGTCGATAGGTGGAAATCCGAATGAATTAAAAAGAAAACGTATTGGGTTAAGAAAATAATGTGGCGCAATAATCAATTAGCGCGAAAAATCGCTATTTTTGAATGTGACTTCTTGTGGCTTCTTTATGCGATATGTGAGTGGTTTGGTGCTTCTTTACTATTCAGCTGGTCCCGAATTCGATGCGAACATTGGAAATCGAGCAATGAATACTAGAAAAATATATTTTTGCATAACAGAGCATATTTACATATGAGTATGTAGAGGGTGATTAATTTAGAGGTATCGGATTTTAAATTGAAATAAAATAAGGAAAATTCAAATTGATTGGACAATCTTCATTACTTTTGTAAGGAACCATTCATGAAATTTATGTTTTTAAGTTAATCCCTTTCAAATGTTGGCTGGAGAACTTCGGTCGGAATCTCGTAACATAACTTTAGTTATGTTGGCTTTCAATGCCTCAATTGAAGCTGGTTTATCCACAAAGAATTTAGATTTTACATACCCACACAAAGGTGTTATATCACACGAACTTGGTGGTCACTCTACTGGTCCGAGACGAGAGATAAATTTCTTACCGAAACGGCGACGCAGAAAATCCATTGTTTTTTCGGCAAGTAGCGCCGTCTTGTTGGAACTAAATATTGTGGAGATTACGAGCTTCAATTTCCGACATCACGGAATCAAAAAATCGTTTATTATAACGCGATAGCGTTCGCTATTCACTGTTACTTGGGGCCAGCCTCGTCTTTGAAGAAATATGGCCGATTATTCCGCCAGCCCATAGCTCGCACCAAACGGTTAGATAGGTAGGTGGGTGAAATGGTTTAAGTGCCGGTCTGGCACTCCTCAAGTAGCACTAAAGCGCCATTGTGATGCCATTATGAGACCTCCAACAGGCAGATATCTACACTAAGTTGATATAATGGAGAAGATTGATGGGATTAAGGTTGGCGCATTGCCCCAGACTGTCGAAGAAAGGAGCACCCAGTGACCTTAATAGTCTAGCTGCCAAGCCCGCACATTTACAGAGAAAGTGCTCAACAGTCTCCTTCTCTGAAAGATCCCCACAGCTTCTGCAATGGGGGTTAAATGGTAACATTAGTTTTTCCGCGTGTGTGCCGATCGTCCAGTGACCGGTAAACACAGCTACGAGTTTGGAAATTGAATGACGAGGAATCCAAATGACTTTCTGAGACCTTCGTATATCGCATTGGGGCCAAAGGGTTTTCGAAATAGCACATGAAGAAATGGAGCTCCAACTTTTCTGCGCTTTCATGAGAAATAATTTGTGCAGTTCCCCTTTAACAACTGTTAGGGGGATGCCGATGCCGGGTAGGAGGTCTCTGAGGCCATGAAGCATTTTGCATGCCTGCAGGATCGCAAAGACTTCTGTTGGATCGCAAAGACTGCAGTGCCCGGCAGTTTAAAGGAGATGTATAAATTGGCTGATTTAGAGAAAGCTCCTGCTCCGTCTCCCGATTCCTCGGAACCTTCAGTGAAGAGAGAGGTGCAAGTTTCGGTGCACATTTTCCCCTCGATCCAATCCTGCCTATTTGGAAAAATTGCCGTAGCACGACCCTCAAACTCTAGTTTGCGGATAAAGAGATCTGTTCCAAGTTCGGAGATATATGGTGTTAACTGCCTTAAAATGCTACCATGTGCCTTGAGAGATTGCCTCCAGAGGCCAATCTCCTTTAACCTGATTGCACTTTGAGCTGCGATGGAAATGATGGAAAAGTCGGTGGGAAGTAAGTGCAAAAGGATATTCAGGGCAGCACTGGGGCAAGTTTTACATGCTCTGGGGATGCCAATGCATTCAGTTCTTTGAACCCTCCCCAGGTTAGTATTATTATGGCCCTTTTGAAGAGCTCGCCATCAAACTAGGCATCCATACGTTAAAATTGGCAAAGCCAATGCGTTAACATCTACAGCACGACCTGTGGCTTGAGTCCCCATTTTTTACCGAACATAGATTTGCAGGAGTAGAAGGCTATACTGGCCTTCTTTACCCGATTTTCAATATTTTGCTTCCAATGGAGTTTAAAATGATTGCTTTCAATAGATGTAAGGGCTGTTCTTAAATTGCTTCGGGTTGCTGTTCAACTCAAGGACGGCACCTGAAGCATTAAGCCGAAAATGGGCCTCTTCTGTGAACACCATAAGTTGGCCTCAGCGCGCGATAAACAGAAAAAGAGCGTCCGTTCTCGTAATAAAATTGTACGATTTGTAAACGTGGTTGAGGCGTAAGTCTTTCCATTATGAAATGCAAATGAATACTGAAAAATATTATGTATTTAGCTTGACAGTAATCACGCATGATTTGTTGAAAAGCCGTATTGGAAAAAGTACCTGCAATCTGATCACCCGTTACTTATAAAGGATGTTTTTTTTAGAGGTTAGGTTTTCAAGATGAAATAAAACATATATAATTTAATGTTATGGCCAAGAATTTAGCTTTATTATAAAGATAAGGGTTTGCCATTATGTTTTAAAAATGATACCCATTCAACCAAAAGTGAGCTTCAACGCTGAACAAAATTTTCTTCGATGCGTCGCGCGAACCGAACCATTATTTTCGTAATAAATTTGCACGATTTGCAAACGTTGTTCAGGTGTAAGTCTATTCATTATGAAATGGCAAACCAAACTGAGCATAAATCAAGTTTCAGCTGTCAAAAAGACCATCTACGAAAAAAGTAGTGCCAACTTGAAAACCTAACCTCTAAAAAAACACCCTATATATAATAAATAAAAAAATATATATATCAAGTGTCTTCCAAAAAACGAGCCTAAATATTGTCTTAAATTATTAAATTAAAGGAATGTTATATTATAAAAAAATGAAACCTGTAAAAATATAGATTCTTTCTTTCAGGTTTCCCTATTTTTATTTAAAATAAGGCTCATAACAATTCTATACCAAAAATTACATCAATTAAATATCCACCAGAGGATAGGTCATCTAGAGGTAAAATTCACCAAACAGTCTGTTCATGAATGCCCAATTCTGGAGAACGTCAAGATATCGATGTTGAAGGCAGTTTAGTAACACTTTGCGTTATCCTCAATCGGCAATATTGAAAAAAGCGATTTCTGTCATTGGGTGTTTTTTCTATTTGCAATATTTTGTTTGAAACAACTTCTATCTCCAATTTTACAACTTCCCATTTCTCTTTTATGCCTTCCGTCGTATAAAAACTCAGATTTCCGTTCATATTCCCAAGCTCTTAGTTAAATATGCATTTCCCATGCATTTCGGCACAGATGAGTGGCTACTCATATTACCAGAATATCGTTTACGTCACGCTTTGGTTAATTTTATTAAGCATAGCACAAAAAATGCAGCAGAGAAGTAAAAGCGTTACAAATTAGTTGCAGTAATAAGTAAACGCGGCGGCACCTTTTAGTCCTTTTAAGCGCCACGCCACGCATAGCTTATAAATAACTGGGCTGATAGTGAGATGCTACGAGTGGCATCGATAATCATACTTACCCCCTAGCAAATGTATGACATGAAATCTAAGTGGCATCATTATGGTTTAATATTTTTCATATGGAAACATGAAACTAATTTGTTGGCTTCTCCAATCACATTTTCCATCTAATGTTCCTGTCACCTGATACACCTCCGGGAGGGCAAAAAGATTGGAGATGATGCAATGCAAATGCGGCAAGATATATCTGCTGAGTAAAAGATTTGTGGCATTGGAGGACAAATGGAATGAAATGAAGAAATGGAGAAAATTAAGATAATAATATTGAAAAGAGGCCGATAGTCTTAGCTACGAGTGCCGTTCGTAATGCAATGCAATTATTTATAATTACATTCCTAAGAAATAAATAAATAGAATATATTAAATATATTAATATTTTTGGCTGTCATGCTTTCCGGAACACAGTAGAAGATCGGAATTAGGAAATGCTGATATATTCTGCCCTTGAATAATCGCAACGTAGAAAAATCGGATCAAAACTTCACAGCTTCGCAAAAGTTCATGAATACGACCCTTTTAATTTAAAGTTTATCTTTTTAGCAGTGCTTAAGTTTTGGTTTTAGTGCCCAATTTTTTTTTACTCATGCTGAAATGTAAATCGTTTTTAATTTTTCCTGTGGATTTCAATCTTTAACATAGTACTATTAGGAAGCCTTATAACGTTGCCAGATGTGGTTTTACAGAAGATATGTAACCGCGGGCGCCGTACACGAATGGTTTGGTGCGTGCCTATCATTCGCTAGTGTCCGAGTTTGAAACTCTGGGGGTAAAACACCATTGATAGTGGTCGCCCTCAGCAGGCAATGGCAAAACTCCTGGTGTATTTCTGCGATCAAAACGGCGCGTTATCACAGGAGGTGTAAAACTGTAAGTCCCTCCATATGATAAAATTTCAAGACACACACCACAAATGGGAGAAGCAGCTCGCCCAAACAACCAAGGGGTATAAGCGCCAATTATATATTAAATATATATTATACATATATACATATAAGATGAAAAGATTTTAATTAAAAAAATTATTTTAAGCACGCTAAAAATACATTAGTTTTTAAAATAATAAGAAAGGAATTTCCATTTGTTTTACTGATGTGAAGTAGGAAACACTTGGCGAAAAAACGTAGATTTAAAACTTATCAAGCTAATTTTATTTGCTTATTATTATTTATTAAAATAAAGTAAACTTGGCCTTGAAGGGCCCTGCTCATTTAACTAGCTACAATTTTCATTATTAAAATCCCCAAGATTCGCAGATTTCTGTTATCTTGTTCCTAATAGCATGTAACAAGCTCGCTAATATAATCGAAATCGAAAAAAGGATCAACTTCACGGCTTTTGCAGATGAGTTCCACCTAATAATAAAACCTAGCAAATAAAAAAATCAGTAGAAAACATAACTGCACTACGAATATATACTCAAACAATGACATTACACCAACTGTAAAGAAATGAAAAATAATAGGAATAACAATTGCTAATAATTATAGATGGAATTGCCATATAAACGAGATGGCTACTGCACTGTCAAAAAACTGGACATCATTGTGCCTCGCGAGCACAAAATTCAACACTAACTTTCACACACTACTCAACCATAACTAGAGCAAACGGAAATGCGCCGAAATTTAAAGCTTAGAACTAAACTTCATTCAGCTATACGTATATCCCTTGGAGCCTTTCACATCACGCCCATTAAAAACTTGCTACTAGAATCAAACATACATATATATATATATATATATATATATATATAATTGGCGGGTACACCCTTTTTGGGTGTTTGGCCGAGCTCCTCCTCCTATTTGTGGTGTGCGTCTTGATGGTGTTCCACAAATGGAGGGACCTACAGTTTCAAACCGACTCCGAACGGTAATATTTTTATGAGGAGCTTTTTCATGGTAGAAATACATTCGGAGGTTTGCCATTGCCTGCTGAGGGGCGACCGCTATTAGAAAAATGTTTTTCTTAATTTTGGTGTTTCACCGAGATTCGAACCAACGTTTTCTCTGTGAATTCCAAATGTCACGCACCAACCCATTCGGCTACGGCGGCCGCCTAATCAAACATACATACATACTATAAAAAACAGAACTACGAACAACAAAACTTTTTAGGATATTACTGCATGCGTACGACACACCTCTTTCCTAATTAATAAAAAATTACAAACGGTCCTGAAAAACGAAGAAAAAAATTAATTCGGTACTAAACAGAACAATTTCAAAAACCACATTCTTCAATCTTCCTTTTCATCCAGAAAAAAATAATAATCTGGAACTATCCTGGAACCTCCCTCCTAACTATATAAACATTACTCTGCACCAGTAGTAAATCCGAAACACCTAAATCAGAATACAAACAAAAATTCCTTAAAATGAAAGACAACCCAAAAAATCATACACACATCTACATCGATGGCTCACAAATTAACAAATTCTATACCTACGCTATAACTACCGACTCCACTGTACTCAAATTCGGCATTCTGGCACCCTAACCTCTATTTTATCAGCAGAAATCATTGCCATTTTCGAAGCAATTAAGCTACTAGTTAAAAAAAGAGGAAAATTTATAATATGCTCGCATTCACTCTCATCCCTCAAATCAATATTAAATATAAACAACTGCGACACATACCCTTAGAATATAAGATCACTCCTGATGAATCAAAATCCTAAAATTAAATTAGTCTGGATCCGGCCTTGTCGGTAATGAACTAGCAGACCAAACTGTCAAAGAAGCATCTCGACTTCCACTCATTACTACCAACAACGTCAGCACAAAATATATCAACCGCTTCTAAAAAAGTACACACCAGGCACAACATCATAACCTGATATAACATGCTTGTAATTGGTATCAACGAGTTACCAAAAGCAGCACATAAACTGCTATTACTTAAAAAACGCTCGAACGCTCACTTACCAGAATGGACCAAACAAAAATTGTAAGATTACGATAAGTGTGGCCTTATCGTAATCTTACAATTTCAAATCAAGCTCACAAATATGATACATACCTTAAGACCCGAACACCTCCCCATTATGCACCTTATGCCAGACTAGGATAGCGTTGAGTCCACTGAACATATCCTCGATACTTGTCCTTCTGTAACACAACTACGAACACAAATCTTCAATAAAGACGGACCTTCTCACCTCCTCTCCAACTCGAACTTAGAAAATATGCTCAAGATCCTTACCTTCCTAACACTATCCATCCAAATCCATATCCAAATTAACTTAACGTATTAATAGACATTCAATCTACATAGTATTATATAACCTAAAACTAACTAAGTACTTAATTTTAAACACATAGCATAGCTTAAGATCTCAGAAGTCATGGCTATCTTCTTTTGCAGTTAGCTTTAAGTTTTGTAAACTTTTCCAACTGCCATAAATAAAAATAAAATAAAATTTCAACGCTATTATTGATTAGTTTCTAAATCATGCATAAAAAATTGAAGAGTTCTATGCACCGTTTTTTTATAAATTTTTTTTTTCATTTTTCCTTTATAGTCGACAATATCATCTTCCACATAAAAAAAAACCAAAGCAGCTCAAAATTGTGCCTATACTAACGCGCATTTAATTCTTCAATTGCCGTTGGGTCAGTGCGAATAAAAAAATCGTTAAAAAATGCGAAAATAATGCAAAACAACAACTACAATTAGCAGCGTAAATGCTTGAATTACTCAGGCCACAATGTCCTGGGCAAATGTTCAGAGAGATCCGTAATGAAATATTAGGAAAACTTTCTGAAAAGTTCAACACTCGCAATGCGCCCACATACTGCTTGTCGCCTATTTCCAGTTGTACTACTCCTTTCCCTTTTAACTACCCTCAATTTGTTGCTACTGCTGCCCTGTAATTGTCCTTTAGCATTTTCAGGACATGTGCACACTTATACAATTTTGGACAATATTTATACAGTTATGTGGAAATTAATATGGACAGTAAGAAGTGGATATTTGCCGATAATAAAGTAAAACTAGAAAATCGTACTTCTTGCTCAACGTTGAAAAGGAAGGTAATAAAAAACGAGAAGATTTTAATCAAAATTGCGTAAACGACCCGAACAAGTTTAAGCAGAGTATTTCTAAGTTGAAGGGTCATACTTTCACAGACATGATTAAAAAAAGAAAATTGCAGTTGCCCGAGCAGAGATGGAACTGCGAATGCAACGTGACTTATTCGGACAACTGCTTCAAATTTCTCTAAAAAAAGAACTTGATTTGGATAAAGTGCTTACTTATCCATTAACACCAGTGCCACTGTCTCTGTGTCCCCTTGACGGCGCCATTTGCAAAACACAAAAGTCGGCTTTGATGACTTTATTAGAAAAATATAATCAAACTGAACCTACTCAAGATACAGACGTTATTATATACGATTGATATTTCATGTTACATCAGATGAAAGAATTAATAATAAAATAATTTATGTCAATGCTGACGATTGTTTTAAGTACGTAGTTACAGATTCTACAGTGGTAAAAACGGTAGAAAAAACATACTGATACTGACGTATTAATAATTATGTTAGCCAATATGGGTAATATTGCAGAAGATATCAAAAAAATTTAAGATTTATCAACGTTACAGAATTACATAAAGCATTAGGAATACATTTAAGTGCAGCGCTTCCTGCATTTCACGCATTCACTGGGTGCGATTACAACCCGGCCTTTTTTAAGAAGGGCAAAAACAGCCCATTTTCAATAATGCCAAAATCTGAAGACTTCACCGAATGTTTCTTCCAATTGTCACAGCCATCTGAAAAGAGTCTTGACTTTTTTGACAAACTACAAAGAACTAAACTTTATAAATGAGGCAAGAGTAGCGTTGTTTCAAAAAACATACAAATTTCTTGATAATGACGATTCGTTTCGATTACCTAAAAAAGGTATCAAGGCTCATCTCTTCCGCCGTGCAGAACGGAATTATATAATCATTTTCTAAGGACATTTTATATTTCGGAAAATTGGTCTCACGCACACCTGAAAGTACCAATTGTCAATGAGCCTTCTGAATATGGCTGGGTAGAAATAGATAACAGATATGAATTTATGTGGTTTTCTGGTACTCAGTTACCAACATCAATTGATCAAATAACTCAATCAGAAGAAGGTAAGAATTTTTTTTTTAATTTTATTCGTGCAACGTTAAACATGTATACTAAATTATTTTTTGTATTTTTAAACAGATGACGATAATGAAGACATGGTGGAAAACAGCTCTGACAGCGACTCTGAGAGTGAGTCAGAAAGCGAAGAAAGTGAGATGAGCAGAAGCGAAAATGAAAATGATTAAATTACCAAACATAATTAGATAACTTTTTGATTAAATCTTAAACATTATAAATTTAAATACTGAAAAATAATTAATTAATTGATTTGCTTAGCAAAATATTTATTTATTTCTATTCTTAAAAATCGGAAAGTACCCATAAAAACTTTGGTTATAATCCACCACTTTATAATTAGCTGACAATTTTATTTCTTCAAAATATTAGTCTAACTTTAATTTCATCAATTTTTTAATCGGGAATAAATGACTTAAAATATTTTTTTTTATTACGTGCGTGGGCGGCTACCACTGCTGAACCCACCCTCGGAGCCGCAGCTGACGTTTACAATGCTTCATAATGACGCTATCTGAGGCATTTTACGAGTTATCGACTGAGAGGAATTTGGTCGTGAAAATCTGTCGCTGGTTTACAGACTATTATACCGTCCCTATTAGTATTCACAAAACTGTTGGTATATGCACATATACACACATATATATTTTTTCTCTGTCGCTAAGTGGACATCGTACATGGACGCTCGGTTGAATTTACTTACAGCCAAAGTTCATGCCAAACAGCAAATTGTTTAATTTCCATTAAACTAAAAAAAAAATACAAAAAACCTAACAAAAACTTTTGTTTTTAATTTCTCGCATACATTATCCTTTTTACAACTTACAACACACACACACACAAGTGCAACACTTTTAATTTTCATCCAACTCATTTACAAGGAGTTTATGCCTTTTATATGCGTACACTCAATTAAAAATGAAGTGTACAGATGGATTGTTTTTTTCAATTTTCAACACCCACGTTAGGATTTTTAATTTCTTCTCAAAAACACACACAAATCACTATGTTCGTAAAAGTCTGTGTGAGAATACATAGTTATGTCTATATGCATCTGTGTGGGTGAGTTAAATTTTTTTCTTTACATGCGTATAAACTTGTTCTATAACCCGACGCTTGAACGACTGGCCGGTTGTGTAAAGTTGAAAGAGCCTTAAGGGATTAAGCTGTGGGAGAAAATGTGTTGAAAATCACTCACCGGGATAACAAGAAAAAAATTAACAAAATAAAATAAAAAATAAATTAAGTACATGTTCTCAGACATACTTTCGAGTTTGTAGTATAGAAGTGAAAGCAGGCGCTCACAACAACACTTAACGATCACTGAGCCATGATGACCGCTGAACTCACGCATACAAACTGTTGAATTGTGTTGAAAGCCTATTATCTTTGAATGCGTCTGGATTTTTGCACTTAAAGTTACTTTTTGGTTAATTTTAAAAAGGTAACTTTATTAGTTGCCGTAACTGCCCTTGCAAGTTGCCGTGGCTGAGAAGCTTCGTTCATGAATTTTCAATGTGCCGCTAAAATACTTACTTATCTACTTTTTGTACATTTGAAATGCCACATTGTGAGTAGAGTGCGGATTACCACTACCCCCAATTTGAAGTCAATTTAGTGATTCAAAACTGTGCAATAGAAATACTTCTTAAAATCTCACAAATTTTGAGTTGTTTACAACCGACCGCAAAATCTTTAAATTAGCTCAGACTTAAATGCTTTGAACATTTTTACCAACAGAGAAATTAGTTCCTCAATTCATTCCTTTCTGCGTTAGTGTAAAAGAAAATAAACTTCGAATTTATTTCATGGACTTTGCCGAATAAGTTAAGAGTATAAAATACAGCTCGTGCAAGATTTGAACCCAAATGCCATTTTTGCTGATTAGATTTATTATTTTGCTTTATTGAAAAAAGTAGTAAAAAATCGGACTGATTGAGTGGACCATGAAACTCGTAGTAGTGGCGGACATATACCGAATGCCATATTCAAAAAATAAATGCCATGAAATTATCTACCAGATTATAATAAAATAAATTCATTTTAAAAATATTTCTGTTTTGTATTATCACTTCAAATTCACGAGCTCTTGAGAAAACATCCGATGTTTTTTTTCTTCTGGGCTTTACTGCATGGAGCTCTGCTGCCGTTTCTCAATTTGTTTCTGAAATCACAACTGTTAAGTAATTACTTCATTTTTTACCCATTAGATTTAATAAAAGGGTTGCTTCTAAAGTAATATTTTACGATGGTCATTTGAAAATTCCGTGCAAAAAAAATTATTTGTTTGGGGTAAGCATTTCTTATTTTTCGACATAGTCTCGTTTTAGGCTTATACATTTCGACCAACGCTGTTCTAGTTTGTTGATCCCTATATTTGTCCAAGTCTCAAAAATAGCCATTCGTTACTGCAATCACCGCTTCGAGTCAATAAAAACTTTGCCCGCCAACACTTTTTTTCAAATTGGGGACTTAATAGTAGTCCTAGAGGTCCGAGCGAGCCAAGTCTGGACAATAGGGTGGATGTGAAACGAGATGGAAGCCTATTTCTACTGCTGAGGCGTGAGCTGGTGTGTTGTCGCGATGAGGAAGGAAAATCACCCAAAGTCCTCGATTCAAACGAATGACAAACACAAAGAAATAGGCCGATATGACGGAAACTCAAGAATGAGAGAAACAAGATTGCGCCCATCAGAGATGCGTGACGTCACATTAGCTGAGTTGTACAGTATTGCTAACCATTTGCTCTTCGCAATAAATTTAGTGATTCTTTATACCCAAAATGCGAAAATTTTTAAGTTTGGTGTTTTTTTTCTTTTTTTTAATTTAAAGCTACCAAATCTGTAAGTTAAAAAAAAACTGTATTATTAACAAAATAATCTTAAAAAAGGTCACTCTGAGAAGATTTTAGTGCAAATGCAAATTTGTTGATTCTTATAAAATTTTACATTTTGAAAGTGTAAACTTAATTTTTTGCTTCTTTTAAAGTTATGCAAGAATATTAAATCTTTTTTTCTCAACTCTTCTTAAGATTGAAGACCTTTTTAAACCTTTTAAAAAGCGTTTGAATTTACTGAATGTGAATTAAAACCTAAGAGCTGTAATCGTTTCTTTCGATGCCCAATCCTTAGTGGGACATAGGGCATCAAGAGGTGTATTCATAGTAAAAATAAGAGGAAAAAAAATACCAGAAAATACTGAGGAAACCATAACCACATTTTTACAAAAAGAGTACCTTGTCTTGTTACATAACCTCAAATATAGCAAAAAAGTCGTTCTCGTAACCAAAGAGTTTCTCTTAACAAAAAACTCATAAATTAACCATAACACATTTATTTAAAAAATACACATTTTAAAGACAATTTGTCACGCATACAAAATTTTTTGAGTAATTCAACAAACATTTCGTATTTTATTTTCTTGAAATGGGCAGTTTAGTGCGTTTTTATGTCCAAAGCTAGGCGGCACTGCAGTAGCGAGAGAGAGCTTTGACTGCTGGAAGGAGAAGAATATCAACAATAGCCGCAATCGGCAGCAATGTAACCAAATGTAAAGCTAAATAAAACTGAGTGAATTATTAAACTAATTTTTAAAAAATGTATATTTTACAAAATTATGAACATTACATTTTAATTAGAACAGGCTAGAAAAATGCCATGAAGATAGAAAAAAAACCCGATACTAAATAACAAAAAAAAAATGCTAAATCAAGTTATGAAAATAGTAATCTGACCGTAATGGTCACCAATTGTGCTAATATGACGTCACGCAAAGTAACGGTACCACGATAGGCGCAATCTCATTATTCTTTTCGTCATGGCTGAAACTTGGTTTGCGTTCCTCCAAGAAATGCTACTAACTAAACATAACCTCGATACGCGCCAGTAGTGCCATCTCTCTGACTTTGCACACACTTTCCAAACGACCCTCATAAGCCTGTGGTATCTTTAGCCTCACGGCGTTGCTGCCATTTGTGCCACATAATTGTGTGCATTCATACATATAAACATTAGCATCTTTCAATGCCCAATCGTACATACATATGTATGTATATAATCATATATTCTTATTAGATTATGGTATTTTTTTTGTATTACTACCCTACCCAACACGCTTGTGTTGGCACAATTGTTGTTGAAGTTCTTGAAAATGTCAAATTTATTTTTCATAATTTATGTCACTGATCGGCTCCCTCTTTCCACTTAATACACTCATACAAATGTACTTATGTTTGTTGTTATATTATAGTGCCACTGTGTATGCCTCTCTTCAGCATCTGCGACGGCACCCTCTCCACTTTGAGCGTTGACATTTTTCGTTCGTTTGCGCTATTGATGCTGTCATTGATGTTTGCTTTATTTTTTTTCGGTATTTTTTTCTCCGTGCTAATTTTTCTGACTCTCATTGTATTGCACGTTAAGCTTGTTTGTTTGTTCATTGTTCTCGTGTATTATTTTTAAATTGACTAAATCTGTCAACTGAGAGGCAATTTTCGGACCGTGGTCGGGTAGTTGTGCAAGTAAATTGACCCGTGCTGCTTTGCTAGTTTGGCATGCGCTCTGTTGTTTTCAAGTGCTGCGATGCTTAAGGGACCTTAGTATTTGACATTACGCTGCTAATTTTGAAACGTACATACTAATATTTGTTGAAATAGTTTTTAAGTGTTATGAATACCTTTTGATGACGATCTCGTGAAGTGAACAAAAAAATTGAATGAGTGACCTGGCAGATGTACATACACCAAATACATAGCATAACCTTCGCAGCGTGAATATTCGTCCGAGGTGAGGACATGGAAGCATGACCGGGCAGTCCCCATGACTTTCTCTTCTTTGGATTGCTGTAATGAATCCGTTGTTCATCACCCGTCACGAAGCGATGAAGAAAACGCTTCCCCCTTCGAAGGTTTTGGCCTTCCTTCACGCCTTTGAAGCGACGGAACCAATCTCGGCACGTTGTTTCACTTAAAGCAGCATATCCCCATAAACTTTTTGTAGCTCTCGATGCGCTTCAGCCTCCGTTTTTTTCGAATGCAAGAGGAAAATCAACACTTCCCGCAAATGACGATTATTCGGCGCAAAATCAGACATTTTCACAAAACCAAAAGTATATGATACCAAAACAAAATCAGTAATATGTCGAAGCAGTTTATTTACCATATGTCTAAGCTTGGTTTATGATGTTTAGGTTATGTTAGAATCGACTAGCACACACTGCTCGTGGCATCTATTGACAAACAGCGGGTACTTAGTTGCGCACCTAATATTATTCCGTGGTTGAAGACTCTCTGGATATCTCTTTTCTGGAATGACGCCCGTGAAGAGGAAACTATCATGAGTACTGCTAGACCGCTGTAGTATCTAGGACTATCCCAGCTGCACTAATGTACTAAACACCTCTCCACTATCTACCACTCTTCCCGCGGAACTGGCAAAAAGGTATTGCCTAAGAGGCTGTTACCTTAAAGGCCCCTTATTACGCTTCCGAAACTCTGCCCGTATTAGGTCTTTCGGAATTTGCGTTACATGTGCAGATTCTCTTCCAGTTATTAGCTGATTTCCGCATAAAATTCATAATAAATTATTCGCTTAAAATTTTAGAAGTTTTGCGAGTATAGCACGGCCATTGGAACAATACATTGAGCATGTCTTTTTCCCCTTAGTGCAGATTGGGCAGTTTGGTGAACTGTCATGGCCAAATCAATGCAGATATGCAGTAAATACCCCGTGCCCTGAAAGGAATTGAGGTAGGTGGTAGTTTGTTACCTCGTGGTTCATTGAAAGGAAGGAACACCAGTTCCACCGGTTCTGTCAGTAGAGCGACGCTTCTCTTCTTCAGCGATTTCTTTATGCATTGCTCTACCGTCGAGTTCGGATGGCCTTATAGGCAATCTCTGAATTTCTTTAGCGCGAATGTCAATTGGAATTAGTCCTCTTATGACGAACGATGTGCCATCAGAAATTGTGCGGAAGCCGCAGATAGTCCGCCAAGCGCTCTGCCGATACGCTATTCGTTGTTTTTTTTTTGCGTAGATATTTATATTCATTGCATCACCCCAGATCGGTGCCGCATACAAAAAGACCTAGCTGGAAACACTACACCGACGGCGGTTCAATAATTACTCGTGTTTGATGACAGAGCGTGTCCCTGAGGGAAGTTGAAGTTATCATCGTGTGCTGCCATCTATCAAATGACGGCAAAACAAATATCAGACTGATTGATAGATTAGTTTGGATTTGTCAGCTATTCGAGTGAAACGTGCTTCGTAATTTTCGCTAAGGTTTCGTGGGACGAGGAACGATCAGGACACCCGGCAGACGTGGTTGCCGAGAAAATAATTTTCGCTGATAGACGAACAAAATCGGGCGAAACGGCAATTCATATTTTACATGATAAGTTGGCGATTAAAAAATTGTTGTCCCATTGGGTGCCGCGATTGCTCACGGCTGACAACAAGCGGATACCGCTGTTAACTTCGAAGATGTGTTAGGAGTAATTTAAGCGAGATCCGAAGGAATTTTTGCGTGGAGTTGTCACCGTTGATGAAAACAGGATTCATCATTACACACCAGAAAGTAAGTAACAATCAAAACACTGGATCTCTCCTTGTGAATCTGAAGAGGGCGAAGAAAGTCCCATCGGCCGGACTTTGCGTCTTCCTCATGGATTTTTTAGAAAAAGGAAGGACGATACTGCACTGAGTTATTGGACCGATTTCACAAAAAATTGAAGAAGACACGGCTACATTTGGCGAAAAAGAAGATACTCTTTCACCACGATAATGAACCAGCACATTCATCCGGAGATGTCGCCGCCAAACTCCGATTATGAATTGCTGCCGCACCGTCCGTATTCACCTGATATGGCTCCCTGCGACTTTTTCTTGCGGAAAAAATTTAGTTCAAACGAGGAAGTAATCGCTGAGACAGAGGCGTATTTTGTAGTGTTCGACAAATTCTTTTTTTTTAGGGGTTAAAGAAATTGCCGGAGTGTTGGAAAAAAGATTTTTTTGAAAAAATGGTGTCTTCATTTCTAACACGGGTACTTATTGAACCCCCCTCGTATTTAGTATTATTATGCTACGACTAAGGCCACCGTTATTTGGCATTATTCGCGCCAGACAGGACTGTACACCCGACTCCTTCTTCGCAGCGTATTATAGGGGCATTGTAAAGTTAGGACGACTATCAATCAACACCCCTAGGTATTTAGTGGCGGGTGTTGAATTGATAGTACAGGCCCAACTTTTCCCTTCGTGGATTCTACTGCCTTCCTGCTCCATTTTTGATCCTACTTATTGATTCGCTGGCGATCCTCTCAATTTCTAGGATGTGTTTTGCTACTATTAACACCGAGATATCATTCGCGAATACAATGACTTTCGTTCTGGGAGGCAAATCTAGTTTAAGTATGCCGTCGTTCATAAGGTTCCATAGTACAGGGTTGCCCATATTCGACGGACCCATCTGGCAACCCTGTACCTTTTGACAGAGACGTCAGATCGCTTAATGAAATACCGCGTTGGAAGCGTCAGTCCAAGCAGATTTTTACCATGGAACAGTACATGCCACGCGAATGTGAAAAGTGCGCCTTCTAAGAACACCATTAAACGTTTGTACGAAAGGTTTTCGACTGGTGATGCTCTTTCTAATCCAAAGAGGCCAAATCAAAACCGACCAAAGCGATCAGATGAGAATATTGCTCTTGTACGGGTCAGTGTTGAGACGTCGCCAAGGACATTCCAAAATCGCCGTTCTCAGCAGGTGGGCATTGCTCGGACCACTTTATAACGAATTTTCCGCATTGATTTGCATTTATTCCCGTATCAATTGACGCAAAGATTGTTGCCTGCGGACAAGCCTCGTCGATTGGAATGGGCTGAAAGAGTCATCGAAATGGCTGAAGATGACGAGCAATTTTGGAACAAAATCATCATGTCCGATGAGGCTCATTTCTTATTGAATGGGACATGAACAAGCAAAATTGCCGCATTTACGCCACTGAAAATCCTCACGAAATTCAAGAGCTACCTCTTTACGACGAAAAAGTCACTGTTTGGTGCGGCGTTAGTGCGAAAACGATTATTGGGCCGTCAAGCTGTTACCGTCAATCAGGAGCGTTATCGAGATATGATAACCACTTTTGTGATGCCAATTATTCGTCAAAAGCGTATGAGGCAGTTCTGGTTTCAACAAGACGGCGCTCCACCGCATACAGCTCGCACCACAATCGTTTTTTTGAAGAAATTGTTTCCTCGTCGTTTGATGTCGAAAAATGGCGATTTTGACTGACCACCGTGTTCGCTGACTTCCACCCGACTTCTTCTGGTGGGGATATTTAAAATCAGAAGTTTACATTATTAAGCCAAAGACAACAGAAGAGCTCAAGAACAAAATCCGTGAGGAAATTGCCGCTATTCCAGCCGAAATTTTAGCTAAAACTATGGAAAATGCAGCAAAACGGGCACAATACGCCGTACAGGCTCAAGGCGGCCATCTGGGAGGTATCATATTCAAAAAGTGATGTCAACAAATCTACTTGAACCAAATAAAATGATTATTATCGTCAACATCAAAAAAATTGTGGTTTTCTTTGAACTGATTCTTTGGGGAACCCCTGCTGTTACATCAATGCCATTGCCGGTTCTAAACCTCAGTTTTCGTTCCAAAAAATAGTTCCCAAGTTTTCTAGTACCTATATGCGTCCAGAGTTACCACAGTGCAGTATTCTAGATTAGTCCTTAGTCTACCTCTTGTTAGTAACTGCCCTAGACTTTTGCTCATCTTGCGAAAACAGGGCAAAATAACTTGAATGATTGGACTCGATTCCTCAAGCGCTATCTGAGACTATTTCCTCGCGTACTAGAGTACTCCTTTCCAATAATAAATAAATAAATAATTGGCGCGTATACTTCTGTTAGGTGTTTGGCCGAGCTTCTCCTCGTATTTGTGTCGGGCGTCTTGAAGTTGTTCCACAAATGGTTTTTTAAGTTTTACAGTTTTAAGACGACACCGAACGCAAATTGTTTTTTTTTTATGCGGACTTTGTCATGGCAGAATTACACTCAGAGGTTTAGCTTGCCGAGGGGGGACCGCTATTAAAAACATATTTTTTCAATAATTTTGCTGTCTTGTGTACAGAGATTCGAACCTAAGCACTCCCAAACGGTAGTTACGCACCAGACCATTTGGATACGACGGCCTTAACTCATTTCCAATACCCAGCACTTATTGACGTTATCCTCTCTAAGGTATATGTAGTAGTAGTCTGTTAGTCAAAAATGTTGCAATTTCGAATGGCCGTCAAACATACGGCTTTGCTTTGTTGTGCACGTCTCAACATTTCAAAACTTTTTAATCAGAATTTTTAGGGAAATTATCGGGTATGCAGTGTTATAGCGCTTAAATTTTAGTCTAGCAAAAAGCAAAGTTGGAAGTGGCTACAAAATACCGCTGAATTTTGACAATTTTATTGCTGACGGCGCTACCTATTTTCCTCCATATGAAAGAATTGTCGAACGTAATGAACGCATTGCTTTCTTAATTTATTGAGTAGTTTTGACTTTAGGATAGTTTCACTAAATATTAGCACAATTGATCAGCTGCCAAGAGATATTTCTTTCTTTTGTTTGTAGCGAACTCTTTCTATTTAGCTCAACCTTTTCACCAGAGCTCGGTATTTGCCAAAGCGGGTGACAAGTACCAGGGAAACTGTATTATTTATTGGGCTTTCATCAATTTTAAGTACATAACAGGTGCCATGAATTGTGGTGCAACGAACTGGAAAATAACTTAAGGAACTTTTAGCAAACCTTTCGATACTGATTTACTTTTTAACACGCAAACAAACATTTCGCACCGATACACCTTTGGCCCACATTCATCGCTACATACAAGCGGATGTGCATGTTTACATATTTATCAAAGCGACTATCTAGCCGCATAGTCAATTTAGTTGATGTTACCCCTTCAAAGTGCACTTGACACGCCTTTGATAGTCTCATGGCTTGGTTAAGAGGTGTACATACCACATACACACATACATACATACTTACAAGCAAATATCCACTTGAAAACTAGCCCGAATTTCATTTGGAAAACGCAATTCAATTTTAAACTAACAACTTAATCCTTTATTCAATTTGAAACCCATTAAAAGGACATTGCTTATCCTTTTAAGTGAATGCAAACAGATTTTAATGTAAATAAGAAAACGAGATCGATTTTGGATTGGAATAAATTCAACGCGCACTTTTGTGCAAGCGCCACAGCGGAAAGGGAAAAAGAGATATGGTGGGGGTGAAGGCGAAGGTGAAGAGGAAGAGAAGCGAGCAGGATGTTTGGCTAGCAAAAGAATTTGAACGTAGAAAACTCGAAGAATCTGAAACCGCACTCAAGTGCATATTTGTGTGAATGTGTGTATTAGTATGTGTGAATATGTGTGAATGTGTGCGAGTGTTATGGCGTATGCTGGCAAGGGCACCAAAGTGCTAGGTAACAGAGCGAACACATATGGAAAGGCACCTGTGTTCAGAATAGTAGCAGCCCACCATATTCCAAATTTTTTGAGTTATATATTTTATATTATTTCATTTATGTAAAAAAAGGAGCAAACATGTGTCTAATTGGTCCGGAGCCTTTCTGTGAAAGTGGGAAGAGAAGAAATTCGTTGAACACTAACGAAATTCTATCTGTCAGCGACAAGCGAAATAATTTCTAACGCCCGGTAGAAGAATTTCTGATAAGCTACTTTGGCTCTGCAGAGTAGACTTAAGACTTTTAACTGGTTACTTTAGAGGGCACTTTAGCCTGAGGCCATCATCTGTCGATTCTGTGAAGTGGACACTGAAAATTCAGAGCACATTCTTTGTGGATGTCCTGCACTAACCATCTTGGTAGTTAGGTTAGGTTTTTGTGGCAGTCGGCTTAGAGTAGCCAACTCACTT
The DNA here is from genome assembly GCA_037575425.1 of Anastrepha fraterculus. Lineage (NCBI taxonomy): Eukaryota > Metazoa > Arthropoda > Insecta > Diptera > Tephritidae > Anastrepha > Anastrepha fraterculus. The sequence goes on from JAYXIM010001833.1 coordinate 157,468, forward strand.
AGACCATGTGGGTCCATTGTGGTACGACTGTGTAACACGTAAACCTTACTGCTTAAATACCATGAAACCATTTAGACTCTCACATACAGCGTATGATAGTTTTTCCTAACAACCTTGCTCTATTCTAAGGCTCTAAGCTAAGGTTGAACAATTACTGAGAAAGTGTTCTACTATTTCTTCCTCTTCCTCGTCTCTACAGCTTCTGCAGTGTTTATGAGAAAATACTTCTAGCCTAGAAGAGTGCCTACCTAAAAGCCAATAACCGGTGACACAAGCCAAGAAGCAATGACCTTCGAGATGTTCTCTCTTGAGAGGTTGAGCAATTCTCCTAACTTGCGGCCAAATTAGTCTGGTTGTAACACAAGTATTTTCTTCTCTCCATGACCTATTGGCCTCCTGGTGAAAATTATGTTTTATACTTAATTTGCAAGTGGGCCTACGAATTCCAATATTGCCACTGTTTTCAAGCAGTGAAAGAACCGGAACCCATATAAGGCTGCCTTTGAATACCGTGCAAATATCATTTAGAGCTGACAGGTGTTCCTGAGCAATCTTCGATCTTAGCGTAACTGTCTTCATGGTGCATTCATATAAATTATGAAACAATCAACCCCAGAATATGCTAAAACTTTTAAAAAACCTTAAAATAAAGGAGTTTCCAATAACAGGTGTTATTTTGAATAGCCCGCTATTTCGGTACATGTCACTGTTGGAGCTGTCATTTTTTGATATTTAACAAGTAGAAACTACGCCATTAACAAAAATGGGCCGATACATGCTTAAACAGCGCATTGAAATTATTAAAATTCACTATGAAAATGGTGAAAATTTGGCAGAGAAGGTTCGTAAAACTCGAACATTTTTGAGTCATCGTGAAGCATCTTGTCGAACCGCAATACAGAAATTGGTGAAAACATTCGAGCTGTTGCGACAAGTTCGTGATGTGAAGAATAAAATCCGTGAACGTCGCACAAGAACAGCCGAAAATAATGCTGTAGTAGGCGAACGTTTTGAAGATTCCATTCCTCGTCGTTCTTTGGAATTAGGCATTCGACAAATTTTCCGGTTCCAAAATGAAGAACAAGTTTTTTCTAGTAGCGGTCGCCCCTCGACAGACAATAGCAAACCTCCGAGTGTATTTCTGCCGTGAAGAAACTCCTCATAAAAAATATCTGCCGTTCGAAGTCGGCTTAAACTGTAGGTTACTCCAATTAATCTAACGTTGCAAACTTTATTTTCATCAAAATTCAGAAGTTTTAGAAATATTTGGAACATGCAGGTTTAGGGCCCATTAAATTTTGGTATAGTAAGGAGTAAGTTGGAAGTTTTTCGAAAATTACTCGATTTTTAACAATTTTTATTTCCTGGCTTTAGGGAAGAAAATCCATAGTACCTTAAAAAAAAAAACTAAATATTGTCCGCATTTTTTGGCGAATTATGAGCCACTGTATGCTGGTATATTTTTGTACCAAAACTGAATGAGCTACAAAACTGCATAACTAAAATGTTTCAAGAAATCTTGAGTAAAAAGATTGAAATTTTGATAAAAAAGTTTGTGAATTTTATACAAAGTTGGTGAAATTTTTAAGAAACTATCGGTGTACAACTAATTAACTTCGTATATTTTACTAACCTCATATCTATTTATGTAGTCAATATTTTGACAGTGACAGCTATTCTATGTTAAAGCGCGTCAAAAAATTAAGTAAATTTGATATGTCAAAGTGAATATTAGTAAACACACAATATTTTTTTATTACAGTCAAAATGTCAAATTAAGTTCCAACAAAACAGCGTTTGCGAGGAGGTTTGCTTTTGTTCTTCAATTTAAAGAAAAGTGCAGCAGAAGCATATCGCTTACTCTCAGAAGCTTATCCTGAATATGCTCAGGTGGTTAGAGTATATCAGCAGTGGTTTGCACGATTTAAAAGTGGTGATTTTGACACAGAAGACAAAGAGCGATCAGGTCCATCAAAAAAGTTTGAGGACGAAGAATTGGAGGCACTACTCGGTTAAGATTCATGTCAAACTCAAAAAGAACTTGGAAAAATATTGGAAGTCACTCAACAAGCCATTTCTAAACGTTTAAAAGCAGCCGGATACATTCACCAACAAGGAAATTGGGTGCCACACGAATTGAAGCCGAGAGACGTTGAGAGACGATTTTGCATGTCTGAAATGCTACTTAATCGCCACAAAAAGAAATCGTTTTTGCATCGTATTGTCCCTGGCGATGAAAAGTGGATTTATTACGACAACTCAAAGCGTAAAAGATCATATGTGAAGCCAGGCCAACCAGCCAAATCGACACCAAAGCCGAATATTCATGGGTTGAAGGTAATGCTCTGTATTTGGTGGGATCAGAAGGGTGTGCTGTACTATGAGCTGTTAAAATCGGGCCAGACGATCACGGGAGAGCTATACAGGCAACAATTGATACGTTTGAATCAAGCAGTAGCCGAAAAACGGGAATGGGCGACCAGACACGAAACAGTGCTCGGTCACATGTTGCAGTACCGGTCAAAAATTATTTGGAAAATACCGGATGAAAAATTCTACCTCACCCGCGTTATAGCCCAGACATAGCTCCTTCTGATTACCACTTGTTTCGGTCGATGCAGAATCACCTTTCTGGAATACGGTTCACCAATGATGAAGGTATTAAAAAATGGCTTGATGACTTTCTCGGCGCAAAAGATGAGAAGTTTTTTTGGGATGGAATCCATAAATTGCCTGAAAGGTGGGAAAAAGTTGCCGCTTCCGATGGACAATATTTTGAATAAAATATTTTTTACTTTTATACTTAAATAAATGGTTTTTTTAACAAAAAAAATACGAAATTATTAAGTTGTACAGTCATATATTGAATTTTTTTTTTAATTATTGACAAAGTTGGAAATTTTAAATTACATGATTTTTGTTGTAGTAGAAATTACACTTTTACACAAATAAAAACAAATTTATTAAAAAAAAAATAATAGAAATAATAAAATAGAAAATTTTGGGCTCCCGGGTCTGGCTTTTTTTCGTCCTGTTTGAAGATCCTTTTTAGAAAGTTATATCCAAAAATCGATTGAAAACTAAATTTTAGGATATTACCTGGAAGCTCAAGAGTACTTATTTTCGATACCCAATACTGTTTGACGCTATCCTTTCTAAGGTATAGTAGTAATTTATAACATTTTTGGGAATTAGTCCTCATTGACTTAGTTAAAATGAACGCAGCCTGACTCTCTAAAAGGAAGATGTATTTTGAAAGGGCTAGAACCATCACCATTCCCATCATGTCAATTGCATAGATCTTGTCTTGAATAGAAAGATAGACGAAATTGATTTGAAGTTTGCATTTCGACCTCGTTGTCTTTCGTGCCCTTTACTCATAACAATAACTCATCCAAACCTAGTTCCCTAATTTAACTTAAGATTGAGCTGGGTTGGGCCGCACGTATGTGTCTTTCTGCTAGCTGCAATTGACCGAGATGTCTCAACCTTCTCCGCGCTATAGCGCCATATTCGAGAAGAAAGTGTGTTGGAGTTCCCGAAACAACAAGAGTCAGTGAACCATATCCCAATCCAGTGCAGATATCTCCGCAATCTGCAATGGCCCGTAAGAATTCCGGTGAGTATTATCGGTTTATTCTTATTGTTTTCTAATCCTCTTTTGACTGCACCTCCCCCAGTAAGGATTTCTCCTGGTGAACCTCCATAATTCGGTTCCAGTTCACTTTCCTTCTCTAGTGAGCTTTCAGGGAAAGAGATTACTCAGCACTTTCTCTGTAAATGTCCGAGTTTGGGAGCTAGACGATTAAGGTCATTCGGTGCTCCTTTTTTCGACAACTAGAGGCACTGCGCCAACCTAAATCCCACCAACCTTCTCCATTACATTAACAGCTCTGGCTGGCTGTAGATATCTGCCTGTTGGTGGTCTCACAATGGTATCAAAACGGCGCTTTAGAGCTACTTAGAGAGTGCCAGAGTGGTACTTCAACTATTTCACCTACCTACCTAACCTCCCCACTAAACAAGTTCGACACTACAGTCTATACAGATGGCAGTAAAAATGGATTGTGGTGTTGGAGCTGGTGTATATTCTCATAGACTTAAAATTGAAAGATCTGTGCGTCTCACTAATGCTTGCAGTGTCTTTCAGGCGGAAGTACTGGCAATTGGGGAAGTCGTAGGCTACTAATCGCATATCCCTCTTTTAAGAGCAGTATCGCTATTCTTTCGGATAGCCAAGCTGCAATCCAGGCACTGGGTTCAGCTACAACATAGCCTCACCACCTTGAGCGAAAACCATAAAGTTACCTTAATCTGGGTCCCGGGACATCGGAGCATCGAAGGTAATGAAAAAGCGGATGAACTGGCAAGAAGGGGATCTGCCATGAATAACGCTCTTGCAGAATCTTTATTCACACCACTAGGTGCAGTCAAGAGTGCAATTTCCCTAAAATACCTTCGAATCGCAGATTCTAAATGGAGAGACTAGACAAAATGTAAAATTAGCAGAACGTTAAGTCCCACCTACAATCTTAAGCAATCGTCAACATTGATCAACATGAAACGACGGGACGCCTGGAGACTAATGGCAGTCATAACTGGCTTTTGGTCTGTGGGAGAGCAAACAGCCAAAATGGGCATCCCTCGCAACACATACTCTCATAGTTGTAAACAACCGGAGAAAAAGTAAACAATCTTCCATTTCCTCTGCGAATGCCCTGCCCTATGGAAGGGAAGAATGTTAACCCTGGGTAAACCGTTGTTCGAGTGCCTGGAACAGCTGTCTGGCTTAGATGTCAACAACCTGATAAGGTTCCTGAACCGCACAGACTGGATATAGTCATGCTGTAAATAACTGGCCAACAAGTTGGTAACGAGGATGTGGCAACAAAATGGTGCGGAAGCGCTAGTTGGATTCTGGAAGAATCACCACTTAAACCAACCAACCAACCTAGCCTCCCTTAGCCTTAACTCTTCATCACTAAGCTTCTTCTTGAAGGTGTGTTGTCCCATAGCAAGGAAGGGCTCGGGTCTTATTGGTAACGAGGTCGCAGCCTCTCTAGCCACGCAGCGTCCGATATTTCGTTCTTAGTTATACCCCAGCGTCCTGAGACCCAAATGAGCCGAATGCGATTGTGCGTTCCTAACAAGTTTAGTTTCTTTCAAGGACCAATGAAGACTTAACCTCACATGATGACAGTGCCTTGAGTGTCGCCCTGAAGGGCAAATCGCCCTTTCTAAAGATTATCCTCTAAATGGATATCTGTACATAGATATTTGGCATACGCCTTCGCTTGGAAGATGCTTGTCTTGAAAAACATAATAAGTAAGCTTTTTATTAAGTTAAAAAAATAAAATAAAATAAATAATTGGCGCGCACATTTCTGTTAAGTGTTGGGCCTCTTCTTATTTGTGGCGTGCGTCTTGATGTTGTTCCACAAATGCAGAGACCTACAGTTTTAAGCGCACTCCGAACGGTGAACGGTGTTTTTATGAGGAGCTTTTTCATGGCAGAAATATACTCGGAGGTTTGCCATTACCTGGCGAGCGACGCACTATTAGGAAAAACGTGTTCTATTTATTAATTTGCTACGGTGGCCGCCAATATTTTTAAGAGTTGGAGGTTGCAAAATGTCGCGCTGCTATTATTGTGAGCACAGGTGTATGTATAGGTGCTTGTGTATATATTGGATATAGATATATACTTGACGTATGCTTTCTTGCTCTCCCACCTTGAGTCTATGAATATTTGAATTTGCTGCCAATTGACATTTGCAACCGCATTTAGGATGCACGCAAATCAAATATCGAATTGCTAATACCAACATAAAGCAACAACAACAACAATAACAAACAGAAAACACACACCCATTCCCTTGAAAAAGTATTCGTAAAAAGTATGTATGGGTGTATGAATGTAAAAGTATGTTCGCATGACTTGAGAGTGTGTGGCTACTCTTGCATATTTCATTCCTCTGACGCAAATTCGTTCCTATATGAAATTGGTGAGATTCCAAGAATTCCAATTGAACTGTACTCTTAAAAAACCTAAGTCCTTCGCCAAATGAGAAGCGAAAAGTGAGAAGATTTAAAAAAAATTAACATAATACCTCAACTTGTGCGAGTTCTCGCACCTCTTACTCCTTCAATGTTGCCTCATAAATACTTTTGCGTAACTTTTAGTTTGGGTTGAATGCCTGCAAGCAAGATGTGATTTTTTATTTATTCCATTTAATTCCTTGTGAGTGAATTTTTTCTACAGTTTATTTTTTAATTTTTGTTCTCTTTGGTGCGATTGCCCACCTCTTCTCTGACTCTTGCTCGCTTTGTGCCGCTTGAGGTCTTAAGTAGAGTTTGGGAAATTTGGCATGTGCACACGTATAATTTACCCTCGGTACGCTCATGCACAGGCATACTTATGTATATGTATTCACATACACACACATACAAATATTGTACCATTTAAAAGCGAAATGTGAAAGAAACTTAGCAGCACTTTTTCTTGGTATGCATTGTTTTTGTTAGACTTTTTTTCATTTCTCGCCTAATAAAGTTGTTCTTTTATTACTGCGTGTTATGTTTTACTTTTTGTTTTAATAGAGTGTTGTTGTAGTTTAAATGCAACAATATGCAAGCCCAAGCCAATTTAAAGAAAACTGAATCAAAAGAATAGAAAGCATGAAGTTTAGCGACAAGTGAGGAGGTAGATTTTGTCATTCGTTTGTGGAGTTACCGTTAAATTTATAAGACCGGTGGTGATTGGAAGTTGATTCATACAGCATCTGATAGCTCTATGATCCGTCAGCTTCTGCCAGCATCAACGTTATCAACCTAGTCAAGTGATTGTAAGTGACGTCTACGACTACATCTATGACTTGCCGCTCAGTTTGTCATAATTTTTATTGATTATTCTACTGCCAAAGTTCACAAGAATGGAGAAGTGTTCCTGCACATCGGTTATCAGTTCACTAGGCTTATTTTTAAATTTTCTAGTAGAAGGAATTTTGAAATCACTAGCGTAGCGTCACAAAAAAGTTAAGTTAGCATACGCCTTCGGAATAAAGGAGTTAATATGGATAACGAACGTAAAAGACGAGTCAAAAATAACGCCAAGATCACGAATTTCGTTGATTGTGGTAAGAGTTAAGTTTAGGAAACCGGACTCATAGACCAGGAAAACGTCATGTGATAACATTGACCGGTATTAAGATATAGTAAAACACAGAGCTGGAGATTGTTTCAAGTCGTTTGCAAAAAGTAAGTAGAATACTTGAAACAACAACCATCACCATTAATGAAATGCAATACAGGAAATCATTAAGAATATGTACAAGTATTCTCAATTTGAATTTTTTTATAGCTTCCAAAAAATATTACACCTGTCTATAAGACAATAAGTAATTTGATTTACAGATATTTTGAAAGTTAAGTGATTCTGTAAGGCCATCGCTCTTCGGGGCCATTTAGGAATATGCAATTCTTTTTTAAACAATTTACTGTGATAATTTAGATAAGTACCACACATAAATATATTTCTTATTATTACATTACAAAAGGTCAGATGGTGATTTTCGCTGAATTTTTCTTCAGCAGGGAGATCCCTCATCGTCGAATTTGTCTGGGTCAGAAGTCTGTTTATAAGCTTTCTGCTCGCGGTTTTTTTGCTTCGTCAACTGTGTCGATGCTTAAGTCGCAGTGAATGTCAGCGTTTGTTGTATACCATTTCTGTTCTAAGGATCTGTGACTGGATACGTTGCAGTATGTTCAAATTGGATTTAGAAACTGTGCGCCAAACTTCTATACCATACTTCCAAATTGGTGCGATTGTCGTTTTGTGATTAAGGTTTTATTTTACAGCGTGAGCTTTGACTGAGGTCCTAGCATTCGGTACAGTTGCCGAAAGTAATTTTTAATTTCAGTTTTTTTTTTATATCATTATATCTGAAGACAGTACCGGTAAATCAGCGGTGTAAATGAGTTACAGAGTGGGTCCTAATAAACTACCTTGGGGAATTCCTGCCTTCATAGGTATGAAAATGCGTCATTATATTTAACATGAATTTTTGAATTTTTTTCGTTGATGTAACTGTTTAGCATTAAAAAGTAGTCATTTGGCAACCAAGACTGAAGTTTGTACCGTAATCCTGGGTGCTATACCTTATCAAAGGCTTTAGCTACTTTGAGATATACAGCCACTCCTACTTGTTTTTCGTTGAAGTCACTATTTATTTTGTGAGTGTCTCTGTGCATCTGTTGGATTGTTGAATGTTTTCGTCTAAATTCGAACTTATGTTGGGGAATCACATTTATTCTTGTTATGATAGACTGTTTGCGGTCAAAGGGTAGCTTCTGAAATATTTTTGATGTTGTCAGTAGCAGAATTATCGGTCGGTGCGACGATGCTATTTGACAGGTATAAAAGGAAAACCGAGTTAAAGTTTAGATTTTCAAGGAAACTTTTTCTGCAAGACTGTGCCAAATGTTTTCGAAAGACCAATATTATGGTATCCACTTGAGATCTGTTCTTTAACTCAAATATTGAAATATTAAAGATATAGCTGAGTAGTGAAGAAAGTGAGTGATTACAGTTTTTAAGTAAAAAATAAGATATCCCATCAATATCTCTTTTCAAAGAAGATTGTAAAGAGAAAATACCATTAATAATATTTTGCTCAGTTAACGACAATGACCCAAAGTCTAAAATTTTTGGTGCATCAACACAAAAATCATAGTTGATGTTTTTTGAATCAACAACAAAATTGGATTTGAAATAGTTAGGAAAATTGTTTTTTATTCTTCTACTTCCTTGGCGGCCGCCGCAGCCGAATGGGTTGGTGCGTGATTACCATTCGGAATTCACAGAGAGAACGTTGGTTCGAATCTCGGAGAAACCAAAATTAATAAAAACATTTTTCTACTAGCGGTCGCCCCTCGGCAGGCAATGGCAAACCTCCGAGTCTTGAAACTGTAGGTCCCTCCATTTGTGGAACAACATCAAGACGCACACCACAAATAGGAGGAGGAGCTCGGCCAAACACCCAAAAAGGGTGTACGCGCCAATTATATATATATATATACACTTCCTTGCTTTTATCCCATTTCACTTGGGGTCAGCTCTCCTAGTACGTAATCTCCAGATTCTTCAATCCTGTTCGTTTCGTTCTCATATTACTTTCTTTTTGCTTATTCGCCTGACTTCCTCGGCGCCGTGGCGATGTTTGACACGTTTTTGTCATATCTGATTAAGGCTTCGTCTGGACATGCCCATGCCAGCGAAGACGACTTTCTTGTATTTTTTGCTCAATCGGTACGTATTTAAGACTTCCACGAATTAATCGATTAGCCCCTAATCCAGCATTATGACCGAGGCTGAATATATCAACATTTTCATTTATGCCGTTTGAAGTTTTCTTTCGTTGAACTTTTTTATAGGTCAGCATTCGGCTCCATGTTGAATATAATAATACATATATAATATCGTTTTTGATGAGCTGTATTTTAATCTCGAAATCTATGTTTACAAAAGAAAGAGGTACGCGTGAAAATCGGAAATTAGTCCCATAATTGTAGGGAAGTCAATGCATGCGTAAAAGGTAACAATTTGGTGTTAACTTTCGAGTCGTGGCAGCCTGGCTAAATATCTTCCGCCACTTCGACTGTGAAAACGTTGGTTGGCTGATTGGTTGAGGTGGTGATTCACCAAGAATCTAATTAGCGATTCCGCACCATTTTGATGCCACATCCTCGCTACTAACAAGTTATGCGGTTATCCCTTCACGACTATATTCAGTCTGTGCGATTGAGAAACTTTAAAAGGTTGTTTACATCTATGCCGGCTAGCTCTTCGAGGCTTTCAAAACGCAGTTTGCCAAGGGTTAACATCCACGCTTTCCATAAGGCAGGGCATTCACAGAGGAAGTGGGAGATAGTTATATCTAATTTGGCTGCCTGCTCTCCTGTATACCAAAAGCCAATTATCACGGCCGTGAGTCTGTAGGCATCCATTTGTTTCATATTTGTCAATGTTTACGTTTGTTTGAGGCTGTAGGTGGGTCATGCTTTTTTCGTTTTTTTTTTCCAATGTTCCGATGTCCCGGGACCCAGGTAAATTTACGGTTTACACTCAAGATAGTTAGGCTATTTCTGCTTCGTTCCGTCAGTTCAGACGTTTCTGTAACTGAATCCATTACCTGAATTGCAGCTTGGCTATCCAAAAGAATAGCGATATTGCATTTAAAAGAGAACTCTGCGATTACTTCATACTTCATACTTCTGCCTGGAAGAAATTGAAGGTAATAGAAAGACACGCAGTCGTTTCTTTCTCATGCTAACCGGCGCCACTTGCACACACCAAGTGAAATCAAGACCTTCTTCACCTGATCTTTTCAACGCAGAGGAGGCCTTCCACTACTCCCAGCTGGTATCCCATCGCATACTTTCAAAGCCGAAGCGTTTGTATCCATTCGAACGACATGACCAAGCCCACGTAGTCGCTGCGTTATCTTTATTCGCTGCACTATGCCTTTTTTTGTCGTAAAGCTCATACAGCTCTTTGTTCCATCGCCTGCGATATTTGCCGTCACCAACGTGTAAAGGTCCAATAATCTTCCGCATAATCTTTCTCTCAAACACTCCAAGCGTCGCCTCATCGGATGTTGTCATCATCTAAACTTCTGCGCCATACGTTAGGACGGGCATGATGAGAGCCTTGTAGAGTGTTAGTTGTGTTCGTCAAGAGAGGAATTTACTACTCAATTGCCTACTTAGTCCAAAGTATCACTTGTTGGCAAGAGAGATTCTATGTTGGATTTCCAGGCTGACATCGTTATTGGTGTTAATGCTGGTTCCTAAATAAACGAAGTCTTTTACAACCTCAAAAAGCATAATTGACAACAGTGACGTTGGTGTCGGTACGCTAGTGCACCGACTGTTTGTTTGATGGCAGGAAGTACTTCTTTGTCCTCGTTCACTAACAGACCCATTCGCTTTGCTTTTTTATCCAGTTTAGAAAAAGCAGAACTAACAGCAAACTATGTGTTTCTTGCCTTGCCCCGTCCATCGCATCTCTTGAATGGCAGTTATGTCAGCCTTTATTCTCACGAGGATATCAACCATCCGAGCAGAGGCACCTTCCCCGGACATTCCAGGTGCATGCTCTCAAATCGTAGTCCTTAGTTCGTTTGCAGGAGTCGTCATCAGTAAAGGAAGCTCTCATCCGAGGATTTGTTCGTGTTTTCATTAAGGGCGATTTTTACGTGGCAGGTCATAAACCCAGCACATAACCAGCTATCCTGGGATGATTTGCCTTTTCACGTGGGCTTGCTCTCAAACGGGTGTTCGAAAGCTACTCAGAGGATACTTGGGTTAATCGTCCTGGCCACTCCAAAGCGAATGAAGATCAGTAACTTTCCCCACTTGCGTGGACTTTTACATATGAATCCATCCACTATTAATTAGTGGTAGGGTAAACGGAGACGTGCACCAGCCGAAGCGGTCATCCAAATGCATTTGCCTCTTTGCCCAAAATAACACTAGTTGGCAAGAGAGATTCTCCTTTGTACTTCAAGGGTTAGTTTTTGAGGGAAACTAAAATTGTTGAAAAAAGGACGGTGTTTTTTGTGGCATTTTTAAAAACGCACCAACTCAACCCATACTCAACTTTTACAATTTAAAAATTAAATCATGGAATGGGCCCTTTGTAAATAAAAAATCATCTCATACTAAAACTTTATTCTTTGTTCCATATTAAACTCATTTATTAACAAAAAAAATGTATACCCTCACCCGTTGTGCCAATAAATTTGCCAACAGCCTAAAAACTATCTGTTGACTGGTGGAACCAATTTTACTATGCTGTAGTTAATATTCCTGTTATTCCCATTCGTTTTGCCTTTTTTATACCAACAAATTTGCAACTGTGCATTTGCTCATTTGCCAATTAAAACTTTATTATATGCCAATATGAACGATTCGAAATGGCAATAAAAGTTTCGCACCCAAATGATGGACCGAATTTTTTACGCTTGATAGCGAAAACAACGTTACCGATGTGTATAAATGGCGAGATGACAAAAACAAATTTTCATGGTTACAACCTTCATTGCAAAAGTCGGCCCATACCTCACCATTGCGCTGTTGCGCATTATCTAAACAGTATAATTATCGGCGGCGATAATCGATGAAGCAGTAACAGGGATGGGATGCGATAAACACCAGGATGTACTTCTGTATGTGTGCGTAACAACCCTCTAAATGGATTTGAATGATATTTGGCGAACTCACACAGCATAGGTATAAACATACATACACACATTTGCGTGTTTGCGATGAATATTTGTTGTTGCGAAATTTTCGATATTTGCTACAATCGCTGCGAATGATCCTTTGTTGCTGGCGCTTACAGCTTAGGCCCCCTGATGCGCTGGCTGGTTACTAGGCGCGCTTTAAACAATAGCATTAGCCGCGTACTTCTGAAGTTTGGGTGATGTCGCATTTGGAAGTTGCAACTACAGTGAACCAGTCAGATGCCACAATTAATAATATTTTTTTTTTTAATTTTTCGCTGAGAAACTAATAAGACTTATTGGGGAGATTAATGAAAAGAAGCAATACTTTCGACTTGTTCCTTATGTGGCTACCGTTCGAAAATAATTACTTACATACTTATGTGGCCTGATCAAAGATCACAACCCGTTACCGGATGAAGGCCGATTGTAACAATTCTCGCCAGGCGTCTCTGCTTTGCGCGCGTCATCTTCGATTTTTTACACAAAGCGATTATAGGGTTCCTTCGACTCGGTCTTTCCATCGGAGGCACGAACACCTTCTTTGCTGGATCTTTTGCTCGACGTGGCCCAGCCAGTGCATGCGCTGAATATTAATGCGCTTAACTATGCCCGCATCGTCGTAAAGCTTATACAGCTCGTGATTTGTCGACCAAGCACCTAACAAAAGTGTACACGCCAATTGTTCATTTTATTAGATCGGGGAATAAATTCATAGTGTTTTTACTGAATACTTTTATTTAAACAAAAAAAAATAATTATTTCAATAAGTTAATCATTTATATATTCGCCGTTGCTGTTTACAATCTCTTCCCACTTCTCGACCAATTTGTTGTTGCCGTTCCGCCCAAAATTGCCTTGCCTGCTGTCAAAGAAGTTGTTGACCCAGTTTTTAAGGACCTCTTTGCTATCGAAGGTAACGCCCTTCATGTAGTTTTGACAGCGGAAAAGATGGTAATCGGTCGGTACAAGGCCGGAGAATACGGCGGATGCTGAAGAACATCCCATACGAGCTCGTGGAGTGCGGCTTCGACGACTTGTGAAACATGGGTCCTGGCGTTGTCGCGAAGAAGTATAGTTTTACCTTGACCAGCCTCATTCACGCCGTGTAGCTGGCCAATCTAGAGGTCTTTGTTGACCGTGGCATTTTTTGGAGTATTTCCCAGTGCACCGTTCCCTCCCAGTCTCACCAATCACATATCATGATCTTATTTGGATGAAGATCTGGTTTGACTCTCGGCTTTGGCGTATCTTCTGGAGCCATCCACTCCTTTCTTTGCTTCATATTGATGTATAGGCACTATTTCTCATCTCCGGTGACGATTCGGCACAAAAGTCGCTGTTTATGACCGCGTGTTGCTCGATGGGCGGGCGAGATGCTGAGAAACAATTTAAAGGCGACTTTTTGTGTTTTTTTCGAAGCCAGGCTCCCAATTTTTCGTGAAATCCCATTGACTGAAGGTGATTGAGAATTGTTCATCTCTTCCGGTAGTTCACGACTAGTTTGGCGACCGTTTTCCTTCAAAAGTGATGTGAAACGTTCTTCATCGAATTCAGAAGGCCTTCCGCTGCGTGACGTGCCCTCTACGTCAAAATCGCCATTTTTGAACTTTACAACTCTTTCCGTGCAGTAGGCTCGCCCATGACATCTTCTTCATACCCGTCGACTTCGATGAAATGTAAAGAAGAGCAGATGTCGAATATGTTGAATTTGGCCTTCTGGGTATTCCATTTCTAAGCCTCAAAACTAATAAAAAATTAAATAGCTCAAAAATAAAATAAACATAGTTTTGTAGAGCAGAAAGAGTTCCGTCGAATGAATACTTACCCTTCGCCAAACAGCAACCAAATCGTTGTAAAATAAGAGAAAATATAAAAACGCTATGAACTCATTCCCAACCCAATATTTGAAAAATTCTCTGTCGAAGCGCATTTGATCCTTGCACTGTTACCTCGTGGGCCATTTATTTTATTGCTCGCCCTAATCAGCTCCGAGGTTGCTTTCTTAATATATTTGGCAGCAATAAGTAGTCGTCTAGGGCAGTTCACAAAAAGAGTTTTTCGATGAGAAGAACAGATTCCTAAAAGAGAAAGCGTGTAAAAAGTATCATGATGTTTCATGACTTCCCAGTTGATCAGCCGTTCGGTCCTAAGCCATTCATCACATATTTGTGTACCGGCACCTAGTAGAACCCAATGATGATAGGTAACAACGTTTAGCCATCCGAAGCTAAATTTTGAGACTATCTTTGGCTACCACGTCATACGGAATTCGGCAGCCGAATTGAACTTTTTGAACCACTGTATCAAAACTAGCATTAGAGCAACGCCGCGATAAAACTCACCGAGCACCAATTTTTTGCGTGTTTTTGTTTGAAAATCTCTAATACTGCTTTGTCGCTGCTGGTCGGTTAATTGGTTAGTGGCAGCGATGTCATTAATGATGCGCTCGCCGCCAGAGATTTTGACGCGCCAGTTGTTAGGGATGTACCGGCAATTATTTGTCAATTTCCATGGTGTAGAACTCGAAATGGGCTTATGACCCAAATTTGCTTTGTTCATTGCTTTTTTTACTGCTAGCGGGCATGTTGTGGGGGTGCAAATGCTCGGAGAGAGGGATGTGTGTAATAAGGAGTTGGTAACGTGCGTCATTTATGGGTGCGTTGCCAGGTGATTAACGAAATTTTCGTGTTGACGAACAATCGAAAGGATTTGTTGCCGACTGTAAGTGATACAACACATGCACATACACACACACACGCACTCAAGCAACTAAATTCATTCTATCGTTTGGGAATTTTGCAGGTGCAAGTACTTAAATAATGCAATAATGCTTTGGGCTTTGAATGGGTAAAATTTGCAGAAGCTGTGCGCTTTTGATTTTGACTGCCTGTTTTGCGATTAATGTCAATTTTTTCAGTGCTGCTCATTTCCTTTTTCAA
Source organism: Anastrepha fraterculus (assembly GCA_037575425.1). Classification (NCBI taxonomy): domain Eukaryota; kingdom Metazoa; phylum Arthropoda; class Insecta; order Diptera; family Tephritidae; genus Anastrepha; species Anastrepha fraterculus. The sequence goes on from JAYXIM010001833.1 coordinate 172,694, forward strand.
ATGTCACTTCTTTGGCTCTGTCCAGCAGATGAATACAATGAAGGTATTATCATATAGAAATACAGTGCAAGCTCACTGAATTATGACGAATGAATTGGCTGGCAGTTTGTCAGTTTAAACGTAAATGACTTTTTTCCTGGAGACTGGTGAATCTTTTAGCTCCAAAATGGTCCAAAGAGAATAATCCATCGAATTCGCGTCTGTTGAATTTGAGAGCCATTGTGTGGACGTTATGAAGTTCGGAACTTTGTTTTTAGCCATTCTTGATTCGTTCGAGCTTTGTGAGACGGTGCCGAGTTCGGTTGCTCACGGCCTCAGAGCAATCTCTAGAATACTTTCCCGGTAATATTTCGCCCGTACCTTAACGCTAGGCTTGATGAAAACGATTGGAGAGCGCCCGTCTGCGGCTACAGCGGGGTAGCGGGTGCCGCCTCCTGGTGGCCAATTGATGACACAAATTCTCATATGAACGGTCGATTAAATAAACCCTATCGTTTTGGGACTTTAGGAATTGCTCAATTTGAAAATTTTTCTCGCCAGAAAACACAATGTTCGGAAATTGACCCCTTTAAGCTAAGCGAGGCAACTCCTTCGCTCTCTCAAGTCTGGCTTGTTGATGTTTTGGTGTGAGATCATGCGCCGTGTGGATCTTGTAACGCTTGACTTTGAGATCATTTTTCAGTATGCGAGGGATGCTACGGTCAGATATTTTCAGTTCTTTCGCCATTTGATTGGTACTTCATCGGTGATTTCGCTCAAGTCGCTTCTTCACTTTTTGAAGAACCTCCATGACGTTTCGCGATGCTACCTGTATCATTGTAACGAGTAATGGTGCGATAAACAAAAACTTTATTTACTTGAAGGTGCTCGAGCTCAGGAATAATCGCTGGTTGTCATTTTCCAGCCAAATATAATGCAATCACAGTATTATATTTGAAATCCCTTACTAACTTTCTTTTTTCGCGTTTACTCTCGGCAAAATGCTTCGGCGCTCTTGGAAACAATACTCTGAACTGTCATTTAGCCAACTAGCAGACAACTGATACCCGTGCATCAGCTGCGCAAGTGGTCTGAAGTTGTTTACACTTCGAGTGCCGCACCCTGTATTATCCTTTTTAAATTAATATTATGCTTCAAAAAAAAAAAACTTTAATTTATTTCCCCTTTTTGAGTTTAACGCAACTACTTAAATTTGTATGAATATGGAATTTAAAATCCAGTTTTTAGTTTCCAACATCGGGCATAATTCTATGGCTAGCACTGTATGTGTAGGTATAGATTGTGTAGCATGAACACTTGTCCTTGTAATTGCCAGTAAGAATTAAAATTAATATCCTGCTGTTGGCGCACTATTTCAAAACTCACCTACTTGACTATTTGCAATTATTCTTAACTCGTATACCATTTGTATTTTGCACCCCACAGGCTACACGCTAGCACACACGCACACACAACAAGACAAGTCGGGTCACCACCACCAACATTGTATGTCTTTGTCACTCACCTAAGCCAAACTTGCACTCTAATCTCAAAGTTTTGCTTCTACAGCAGCGACTCCTTACACTCATTATCATTTGTTGCGAGACATGGGCAATTTGCAAAAGTGCAGACGCTTTACCTGCCCGCTGCTACACTTCACTTTATGCCGCCTGTTAATCCTGCAGCCAATGCTAGCCTATTTGCCTGCTTGCTTATTTTCACCGCATGATTATTTCAAGACAATTTGTGTAGGGCCGTCCTCCACAACGTTACCTTTATTCTGCACACACAAACACATAGTTACTAAGTGACTGTAGTAATGGCGGCAAATGGTATTTGTATTCCCCAAAGGATGTACCAACTAATGGCATATATTTGTTTGTGAATTGCTTGCGCCCAAAAGGAAGTGTCGAATTTTTTCTGAGCATAGTTCGTAAGCTTTTTGAAAAAGGATAAGAAAACACATCCTGTTGTCGGCTGCTGGTAAATGGTGTATGGTATTGGATTTTGGTAAGTCTACAGTGTAGCGCAATCGCTTTTGCCCATTTACTATTCGCACTTGTAATTATCCTTTTCGGGAAACGTAATTTTCAGTAGACTATTAATTTTGGCTAAGATTGCAAATGTAAACAGGTCGTTAAATGTTTTATTTGTATAAATTTGGTTGTCTGTTTTTATGGAGTTGACTTTGGGAATGACAGAAAGGTGTACGCGTATTGAGTTTTCTAGGTACTGAGAAATTTATTAGTTCAAAAAGTTTGAAAATTCTGTCCTAAGTTGATCGATTGGGGGGAAAGGATTGGCATGAATTCAACGATTTTGTTATTTGGCAATTATATAGAAATTAATATAGGCTCTACACGTCTCTTAACACCATACCGCCCGCTAATGTTTTGAGAGACCGGTGATGTTAGACCTAAAAATTATTTTTGGGAAATCTTCAATAATTTTTTTTAAATCAATATATAATTGAATATTTGAATTTTTCCAAAAATTGGTATTTCAATTAATGGATCTGTTGTCCAATAACTATGTAATGTATGTAGCTCTTTCCACATGACTCATTAAAATTATTGGGTATGGAAATAAGTTTTCGCCCTCGTAAGAGAGGTGTCGCTGCTGATGCTATTTTTTGTGATCGCTCAAGAAATATACTGGTGATTTGATGGTGTATATGTGAGGTCTCGATAGCAGTAGTTGACATTCGTTTCGCGTAAAGATCCCTTTTTATCTGACGTCAAAAATGTCTACGGTCGTCCCGAAAAAACAGCATTTGCGGGAAATCCATCTTCATTATTACCTTTTAAAGAAAAGTGCAGCTGAAATGTGTTGTATATTGATCAATATTTACGGCAATCATGTTCCATCAAATACAACACATAAAGAGTGGTTTCAACGTTTCCGAAGTGACAATTTCGACGTGAGTGATATAGTTAGATCGCGAAGAGCCACCGAAAAAATTCGAAGACTCCCAACTACAACAATTATTGGATGAACACGCTTGTCGAACCCTTGATAATATGTCCAAAGAGTTGGATGTTGACAGATCAGCCGTCGGTAAACGTTTGCATGCGATGGGAATGGTCCAGAAAGCCGGTAACTGGGTGTCATATGAATTGAAGGAGAGGCATATCGAGAGACGTTTGGTCACATGTGAGATGCTTCTTGAACGGCAGAAAAGAAAAGTTTTCTGCATCGCATCGTCACTGGCGATGAAAAATGGTAGCCCTACGCGTCGAAGATTTTGGAGCCTGCCAGGTGAAAAACAAATATGCATACTTCAAAATTATGTTGTACATCTGGTGGGATCAGAAGGATGTCACCTACTATGAACTCCTTAAACCATCTGAAACCATTACTGGCGATCGTTACCAACAGCAGCTCATACGTTTGAATGGAGCTGTTAGGACGGTAGACCTGACAAAGTGATTTTGCCAACGCCAAAGGAAAGCGGCCGGAATGGGTCGGTAGACATGAAAAATTGATTTTGATGCACGAGAACGCCAGGCCGCGTTACTAAATCGGTCCAGAAATATTTAGAGGGAACTGAGGGGAAATCTTGCCCCCCCGCCGTATTCCTCAGACATTGCACCTTCCGATTACCATCTGTTCCGATCAATGCAGTTAGCCCTTATTGGAAAGAGGTTCACTTCTTACGAGAGCATCGCAAACTGGCTCAATGAATGGATCAAGTCAAAAGAACTGGAATTTTTCGTCAGAGGAATCCGTATGCTGCATCAAGGGTGGAGTAAAGTTGTAGCTTCCAATGGAACATACTTCACATAGTATCATGTATTCTTTAATTGTTTAAATAGTTCGTAACTTTGGCTAAGAAAGGACCGATACTTATTCCCATACCCAATATAATACCAAGAAATCACTCAATTTCAGGAATAATAACATCAACCCTCTTCAATGTGTTTTTCTCAAAAAGAAAAATCTCCAAATTTCCGTGATTTTTTAATCATCCTGGTGCGTCCTAACGTATGGCGTAGAAGCGTGGACGGTGACAACATCCGATGAAGCGACGATATCGCAGGCGATGGAACGATTAGCTGGGTGAGCTTCACGACGACATAGACATAGCGCAACGAATAAAGATCCAGCGGCTACGTTGGCTGGGTCATGTCGTCCGAATGGATACAAACGCTCCGGCTCTAAAAGTATTCGATGCGGTACCAGTTGGTGGTAGCAAAGAAAGAGGAAGGCCTCCTCTGGGTTGGAAACATCAGGTGGAAAATGACTTGGCTTCACTTGGTGTATCCAACTGGCACCGGTTAGCATGAGAAAGAAACGCCAATTAAGCAGAAAAATAAGTGTGCCCTCAAATGCTTATAGTTGAGGGCTAGATGTTTCTAGTTTCAAGTTCATTCCACACAAAATCACTCTCATTTTCATTTGTGTTACTAATGTTTCGCTGCCTTCATAAGATCGAGTACGAGTACACCTTTTTCTAAAAGAAAATATGACGCTATCTGAACATTCTCCTATGTCACTATCGATATCAGTGTTTTCACTGTCACAACTACTCGGCACATCGGAAAAAATTCCATAAAAGTCCTCGGCATAAATGTCTTTCCCATCCATATCAAAGGCATACAACTTTAAAACAAAATTCTTAATTACTTTGATTATTTAAACACTTTGATGTTTGTATCAATCCCGAACATAAACCGAACTGAAAACAATCAATGAATTGTTTATTGTTATTGCTATTCATCATCATCATGAATTCCTAGAGTTAGGGCGACAACGAATTTCTTCCATTCGGGTCTGTTTTGCGCCAATCTTTTAACTTCATTCCAGCTAAGCTGCATGGCGCGGGTTTCTGACTCCAGCAGTGGTCCCCAGGTATTCGCTGGTCTTCAGCGTCTACCGCTTCATTGCAGGTTGCAGTCAATGACGGTCCTTGTTAAGTCATCATTTCCTTTTTCGAATCTCTAATAGTATCGGCTTCTGTTGGGTTCTGGCCCATAAGTCAGCATTCGAGATAATATTTGGCCATAATATTTTGAGAATATTTTGAAAGCATCTATTTCTAAATATTTACGTGTAATGAGCTTGCATCAGTTGACGTCGCATTCCTTGTTTTACAACCATAAAGTAAAGTCGTCTTTACATTGGAGTTAAAAATTCACTATTTTGTGCGCCGCGAAATGTGTGATGCGTTCCAAATTGCAGAGAGCCAAATGCCGGCACAGCTTTCCTTCCTCCGCTTTTGATATCATCGCTTGAACCTCCAGAAGCCGATATGACGCTGCCTAAATAGCAGAAAGATTGTACACCCTCGAGATCGATATCACAAATTGAGAAATTTTGCTTATGCCCTGTGTTATTGTTGTTGAATCATGCTTATCACCAAAGCGAGAATTCTCATTCCCGGTCACCAACGAATGTCTAATGAAAATTATATTTTTCCACAAATGGAGGGGCCTAAGAATTTATACCGCCTCCGAAAGGTAGATGGTTTTTTGTGGAAGAAATACACTCGGAGTTTACACATAGAGCAACAGAAGAGATGAAAAATAATTTTTGTTTCCTTCCTGGCTCGGCTTCTCCAGCATCTTCGATCTCAATGTTTCTCTTTAGGCAAAGCCCTATAAGAACTATAGTAGATACATAGTAATATCTTGCCCATTTACGGGGTGCACATCTCGCTTTGTTCCATCTTTCTTAATTGACTCAAGGGTACATCTAAGTAGCATGTCAGAAGTGGCATATAAAATATAATATGTGCTCTCTTCCAAGAGAAATCTGCTTGATTGTACCTTGCCTTGCAAGTTCGTCTGTTTTTCAGTTTCCCTCTCTTTCTTTTATGATATTGCACCAAGTGATAGCTCTCTTGCTATAATTGCAATCTAGCTAAAACTAAATATGAAGTTGTTTCTTCTAAAGTTTCGCTTCCTGCCGTAGGAATGGATACTTAGGCAGGTGAAGTGTGCTAATTATCCTACCACTCTTCCTTGGTTGGAAGTTTCGTGTCGAAATAGCTATCAGGCCCCGAGATAGGAGTACTACGAATTGTTTTTCTCAGAGCTAGACTAAACCTTCTATGCCTAGCTGCTGGACAAGCCTTGTGAAGGGCTTGGGTGCAGCAATTAGTCAGTCTATTGACCATGTTATCTAATTTCTCTATGCTAGAAGGGTTGAAAGGGGGATCCATGGGCAAACGTTTTGCTAGTTCTTGCGAATATCTTAGCCAGTTTTTTTTTCCTATGGTTCCTGAATTTTTGTGCTTTAGGATGAATGACCTCTTCCTGGAGCGTGCATTCTATATATCTGTGATCAGAGAATGAATTTGCATTGAGTGCCCTCCAATTCACTATTCTATCTATAATAGAGTCTGAAACTAACGTAATGTCAAGAACTTACTGATGATTACGTACAATAAAGGTAGGCTCATTACCGCGATTTCAGAGCAGTAATTTAGTTCCCATAATAAAATTAAAGAGTGACTCACCTCGCTCGTTAATATCTGAACTACCCGAGGTAGTATGATGGGCGTTTGCGTCGCCTCCCATTAGTAATTTGTTGCCGCAAGCTTCGCTGTCCAGTATCAGCTCTTTTAGCAGCATCGACGGTACTGGATCTCCGTGTGCCATGTAAAAATACGATAGCCTGTACCTGTTACCATCTGTCTCCCAGCTTATCGTAGTTGTGCCTGTATTGCTATATTTGTGGATCATAAAAGTAGCTAGTTTGGCTTTTGCCATAATACAATACCTTGATTTACCTTCACAGTCCGCTGTGTGTAGCTTACAAAATTAGGGTTGTCTGCTGCTATGCGATCAATTAGGGCTTGTGATGCTATCTTATTATGATGAAGATTTATTTGAAGAAGACGCATTATTTGTATTCTCATCATCTTGCCACTCGCTCAAGAGCTCACTTTCCGAGTATGTTGTACTCGAACCAGCTGTAAGCCCAGTTGTCGTACTCGTACGTATTTTCTTAAGTCTAGCTGTGAGCTCAGGCCCTGATGAACAGTACCCTTCCAAGTCAGTGCTCTCGACGTCGCTTGAGGACTCCATTGGATCTTCCTCGGCGTTTTTAGCTTCAATCTATGAGGCTAATTGGTCGATAGCATCAGCATCTGTTGTATAGGTTCTGACTCTCACCTTGCCAAAACCGTAGTTTATGATACCTTCGCTTTTCGCCAAAGGTTCTAGCGAGTCGTTCGTTAGTAACAGCATTACCTGCATTGTGGCACGTTTCGTCACCACACCGTTTACTGTTACAGTATTGCCAAAAGACTTGCCAAATTTCCAGCCCGCCGTTGGAAGACCTGGATTGCATGCACTTATTATTTGCGTGATTTGCTGTGGGTCTGGTGTATAGGGGCCCAAACTCGTGCCCTCAGTCGAGACAGGATATCTTTCTTGTCTACTACGACGAGCTTCGCTCCAGTTCCCCAATCTTCGCTATTGCGGCTTTATATAGGTCTACCGACCATTCGTCGTCGCAGGCTATAATTTTAATTTGGCCTTGATACCAGCCAGCGCACATACCGGTATTTTGATAATCTAGGCGGCCAAAACTATTTTAACGTTTTTTATAGTCTTAAATACTTTTATTCATCATCATTTAGACAATGGACTTTTTTTTATTGAACTATTATATTATTAACCCTTAAATGACCGTGGTATATTTAAAGATACAACCATTTTGTACTAGAATAAATAGAAAATGAATTTTTTTTGGGTATTTATAGGTTAAATTATATAAAATAATGTTTTAATTATTTATTATCAAAAGGCAAGTTTCACAGAAGGTGTCAAATAAAATACATTATTTGAACCAAAAAAAAAAATTTAATTCAATCAATAATCTTACGTCAATAAGAACTAAAGCAAAATAACACTAATTAAAGGAAAAAATTACAAATTTTCATTATCTGATAAATCAGATTCGTTAGGTTGGGCCGGAATGAGTAAAATTAACGTTTCCGGTAAATATGATTTTAATTTTCCTCTTTTCACATTTCTAGTGCTGCTAAATAAAGAGTCTGAACTTAAAAAAAGTCGATTAAAAATGTCTCTATTGCAGTTTTCTCGCGAAAATTTTCTTGCGAAGTCTTGGCGGTAAGTTCTAAAATGTTTATTCCTTGCTTCTGCAGCTTCCTCCGAAAGTTGCCCAATAGGCACCAATGCATTTTTTATGATTAATGCACCATGCACAAGTATTTTGTGCATTGTCGGTGTCATCGGGTGCCATGGGTATAATTCAACGTACAACTGAGCTGTGTCAAATGCATATTTATCATACTTCTCCGAGTCCACTTTATGTCCGGTGGAAATTGTTTCCAATATGACTTTTAACCGATAAATGAGATCATAGTTGATTCCGGTTATTTCAGCAGCTAACTTTGGATCTTCGAAAAATCTCCTGCTTGTGTTACCATCATTCGTGTTTCCAAAGTTAGCTTTTGGCATATCAACAAGCAAGCCAGTCTCGTTACGGAATCTCCGTTGGATTTCAAGTTTCCTGTCTTTCTCGAGCGTTTTTTCCGCTTCTGCCTTTCTTTCTCTGTATTTTCGAACAGGCAACTTGTAGGCAAGATGGAGAATACTCTCAAAGAGTCTTATCCTGGCGTGCAAAACAGATAAACCAAACTCAAGGCATTCGTGCTTAATATCGTGCTTTAAATGCAGCTGATTAAAATCTTTGGATGTAGCGCCACAAATATAGCACTTATTGGTAGAAATTGTGCCAGAAGCAGCGTTGCACACTTTGCCATCTACCATTGTCATGACGAACACGTGACTGACTTTAAAGGTTAAACTATTTAATTCTAAGTCCGTAGCTGACAACGATTTCAAAGATTCAGTTACGAAGTCGATTTCCTCTTTAGTTATGTCCACACTTTCTTTCACAAACCGGAACCTCAAAGGACGACAAAAACGAGCTGAAGAGGGCGTTGGATTTTCCCAAACGACTTTATCACTTTTTCCACAGACTAACCTTAATGGAACAAAACAGGTTTGGGAGATATTTGAATCACAATCAGTATCACTTTCTTGTTTTTGTTTAAACTGTGACTGTTGTGAGCCGTCCCATCCCCATTTACAAATAAGTTTCAGGGACAATCTTTCTTGTTCTTCAAGGGCTGAAAGAACTACTTCCAAATAAGTTAATAAGCGTTTCACTGTAACATCGACCAAGGGCTGTAAGTCACATTCGGCACTAGTGCATGTAATTCTGATAGATTCAGTAGGCGGATACAATTCATTTTTTGCTTTTTGAATAAGTGTGTAGCAGGGAAAATTTTTTTTACATGTGTTCCTTATAACTTCGTACTGAGCACTTGTTAGATCAGCATCAATCATCATTTTCAATGCTTGCATTGGTGATAAAGAGTGGATTTCTTTTTTCTTAGTGTTTGAAAATTCCTTTTTGTATTTTGTCGCACGTATCGGAGAGTTTTGAATGTCTTTTAATACTTTAGAAGCATCTCTCTTCCCACTTTTGATTAACTCTACTGAAGCAGCATGCATAATCAAGTTTTTGTCCTTTACTGTAGATCTGAGTTCTGCAGTTTTGCGTCTTTTAGATCTTTCACCTGAGTCACTGAAATCTTTCTGAGGACGGCCACATCGTTTCGGTATTGCTGCAACAGTTAATTCAAAACCTCCTTCCAACCAAGATTTGTACTTTGATAGGAAAACATCTTCCTTTTTATGTACTTGTAGCCACTTTTTCTTGATTTGTGATTTGAAATGTGAAAAATTGTGCTTAAGAGCTGATATCTGTTCGTCAGAGTATTTTTCACTTGACAAAAGCTCCTGTTGTAAAGAGTTTAATTTTTCGTCCAAATTTGGTAAATTCTGAGCTTGCATGCGGTCGAATAGGTATTTTCGAGTCACAATTCGAACCCCTGAAGTGCCTTGAGAACCTTAAACAAACCAAAAAATAACAAGTATAGAAAACGCTTTAAAAAAACTGTTCCATGAAACTTTTGAAATTCCACAATTAATTAATCTGCGGTTTTCCGCGGCTAATTCTACTTTATTCTACATCTCAAAGCATATGTACACAATCTGAAAAAAAAATTCAAGCTTGGACGAACTTGGAAGTATAACTTTCAGCTTAACAAATAAAAAAAATATGTGTAAAAAATGCACTATTTCTCCTTGTACGGAATTCAATAAATTACGTTATTAATGAACAAAATCTATAAAATATTTATTAAATTTGGAAAAAACATACCTGAAGCTTCAATTTCCATCATTAAAACGAGACATATAACTTTAAATAAGTTCACTTTACTTTTTTGAAGATTTGCTGCTTGCCGAACGCCGAGCGAGATATGTGTAGTGTGATAAGCAATGAACTTTTGACTGCCAATACGACGGTAGCGCACGCGACGAAAAAGCGCGAGAGGGGGTGAAGGGAATACTCTATTGTGTTATCTTTATATTTTATTCATTATTAAAATCAATTAATGCATTTTACAAAATTGACTTTTGGCCGCCTAGATTATCAAAATACCGGTATGTGCAGCGTCAGTACATGATGGTGGCGGACCTGGATTGCTTAGTAGCACTTCCAGCGTCACATTGGTCAGAGCAGCCTGCATCCATTTCCATTGGGCCCTAGGAATTCTTCCTTCGGGATTACCCTCATCCAGGACACCAATGATGATGCGATTGTGGGCCACTTCCGCGAACGTTTTATTAGGCGCAATGTAGTTGTTGTACCTTGAAGGGGTGAGAGGTTCAACTATGCTGGATAGGTTCTGGAAGAGACGCCGAAAACTAAAACGCAACCAATTCAAGTGCTCAAGGTGTGCTTGAAATCGTTCTGAGAACTGAATAGTACAGGGAATTAAAGCACATGCATCGCTAACGGAACTTCTTTCTCGAATAGCTGACCATCTTCGAGAGTAACTGTGTCCTTACCACCGCATGGGTTGCTGCCACGGAGGACTCCATTATTTCCCCTTTGTAATCATAGGTTGCGGAACTTGACGGACTATTAGGCGAAGTAATCGTAAGAACCAGAACAGCTTCATTTGTTATAGTTCTGGACGCCTCGTTAAATCTTTGTACTTTTGAATGTAGGTTCATGTCTCGCCTTACGATCACTGTGAATATAAAGTCTCAAATGGTAGTATATAACCACCACCTCTAGCCTTTTTGAGCCATATTTATTTTTAAATATTTTTTATCTTTGGCTAATTACATATGTATTTATATTCTATTTGACTTTGAGGTTATAGGTAACCAATTCGACCTATTTTCTTATAACTTGTCACCTAGCCATTCCGTGAGCCATCGATTAGAACCAGTGGTAGCCTTAAAAAGCTATGTTCAATGAATACTGCGGATGTGGCGCCATTTGAGCGATTTTAAAAGGATATGCCCAGTTCAAATCCCAGCTGGGAGTCAAGCGCTGCCAAACCACAAAATTACTTTGCCTCGCTGCTTTGATACATCATGGTCACTGTAAGTTCAGACATATTTCTTTCTCTATTTCAACTCACATCAAATTATCTTTGAAAACTTCTCCAATTGAATTTTTACTTCTCAAAGTTCCTCTCGTTTTTTAAAATATAGACTGGCGCATACATTCTTGAAAGTCTAAGTTCCTCCTCCGATGTGTGGAAGACATTTTGTTGTTGGCTCACAAGTAAAGTGCGGTCAGGCTTAAAGAAATTGGTAGCTGGGTATCTAGAGAGTATGGACTCTGCAAAATGCTTCTGGAAAGACCTTAATTGGCAATACCATCTCCGCCTAACTGCCGCCAAGCCTTCCATTAATTAAAGATTTCTCTGTGGTATTTCCTTTTAGAATAGATTGTAGAAAGAGGCGAATTCTTCAAGATTTTTATGCATTTTACACCGACGGGACCTACATGAACTGTGGCATTGGGACAGGTTTCTAATCTGAATCTCAACAGCTATGCCAATTCCTGCACCTTCCAGATAGAGCTGACGTAGCGGAGAAGCCTGCAAAACTCTATCCGACATCATGTAAGCGGATAAGTCAATGGTTCCATATCATTTTAGCTTGGGTTCTAGGCCGCAAGAACATTGAGGGTAAGGAGAAGGCGGATGAGCTCGATATACTACATGGTATCATCTTTAAGCTCGACCGAAGTGACATCTTTGGCTATCCTATTCAGCCAGATTTAGCCGGAACTAAAGTTATGGGCTAATGAAAACTCTTTATGTCTGAACGCGTCAAAGTCATATGTCTTACCTATATGTAATAATGTCGTGCATGTTGACAATATCCCTAAATTGTGGATAGGTACAAGTTCCCTTACCTTTATGGACAAGGTAAAAAATTTGGGGTTCATTCTCAACACAAAACTTACCTGTGCTGACCACATAAATAGGGTTGTAGGGAACATTTATGCTACATTGCGTAAGCTGAGAGTCTCTGCAACATTCACGCCAGAGAAAACGAGGCGCAAATTAGTTCTCCAGCTAATTATGCCTCTCATTACGTACTCTGAGGTGGTATACAGCAAACTCGACTCCACATCTTGCCATAAACTGAATGTTGCATTTAATAACGCCACGCGGTATGTATATGGGATTGGCAGATATGAACATATCTCTGCATGGCGATCAAGGTTACTGGGATGTTGCCTTAACAGTTATTTGACTGCTAGAAATTGCATTTTTTTTTGCAAACTTACACTATTCAAGTCTCCGCCCTATCTGACAGAGAAGTTGATACCAGTAAGGTCTCGCAGACACAACAAATTCATCGTTCCAAAATTTAATTACCTACCATCATCTAGATTATTTTTCATTAACGCTATTAAAGTGTGGAACTCATTACCCGACACTGTGAAGGCTGGACTTAACAGATTTAACTTCAGGGCACAAGTCTATAATTACTTTAAAAGTGTTTGATTGCATTAAATTAGGGCATTAAATTTCTCTCCACATTCTCTAATTACTACTTTTGTTCTTTCTTCTCTAAATCCTTCTTTTCTTTTCCTATAGCTTCTTTTCTCCTTATTATTATAGTTTAGTTTAATATATTGGATTAATTCGTAAATGAACTGGTGTAAAATTTTAGATTAAGTAACTTGTATGTTAAAACTATTCCAGTTGCTTATAATATCGTTGAAGTACTACTAAAAGACCTCAGTCTTACTATGTACTATTTTATATAAACAAATAAATGAAATGAAATGAGTTCGCTCTCGAACACTTCGAAGGTCCTCTCCTCTGATGTATTTACAAACTACCTCTTCTCTTACTCTTTTTGTTACTGGTGGAGTTTGTTCTCATAAAAATTATAAAGCATTTGATTTATGGCCTACTGATATATGTACAATTTCGAAATAAAATGGTTGAAAGAAAATCAAGATTTCCTGCGAATAAAGCTTTGAAGGCGTATCAAAAATAAAAATAATACAAATGCTGTGCTGACAACGCATCCTTGTAGTCAGGTGTATACAAGTTTAACGTAATCGTTAGCCTGAAAAAAAAGTTAGTAAGTTTCATCATTTTTCAATAAAGGATTCCTACTGACCTGAAGAAAAAATGTTGGTAAGTTTCGGCATTTTTCAATAAAGGATTACCACTGACCTGAAGAAAAAATGTTTGTAAGTTTCGGCATTTCTCAATAAAGGCTTACTACTGATCTGAAAAAAAAGTTGATAAGTTTCGGAATTTTTCAATAAAGGAGTACTGCTGACCTTCATTGAAAAGTGACAAAACTCACCAACATTTTTTTCGGGCTTAAATCAAACCTTTTGTACCTGAAGTCCTGCAATCGGTCATTCTAATACAATAGCTTCTGCTTTTCTTTCTACCTTTCAAACTTTTGTTTGATAACACCCTTTATAATCCAGATAGTTCTTTACAGTGAGCATTCGGTTGTTACCAACTTATTTGTCTTCATCTTTGCATAACCACTTAACATACCCAGCTCCTCAACTTTCTCTCCCCAATAAGTTCTATCCGCAAGTAACCCCATGCCACTTCACTTGACTCCAACTATTTTATTGTTGCTCCCGTTTCTTCTAAGTTGCGGATTCGGATGCCACAAAAGAGTGTATTAATTGCGAATTCGCGGTTGTGTTGGCGCTCTTCCAGACAAACAGACGGCGAGTATTTGGGTTTATTACTTGTTTACAAAGCTCTGCTATTATTCTGTTTACAATTCCTTGTTTTTCACGTTATGCTGGCTCTTACAAGTTAGTGGTATACACAGGGGGAATTGTGGGAGGGGCGTGAAGGATGAATAAAGTTTCATTTTAATTGCTTCACATTCTTTAAGCCAAATAGTATAATTTGTTTAGACTTTCGGTAATTGTGTTGGTGGCTTTATGGCTGTTAGACAAAATGGTCATTAAAGTTCACACAAAATTACAAGTACAAGTGAAATAAAGCAATGTGCTTTTGATTTATTCGTTAATTGTAAGATGTAAATAAGTTGACTCTGATTGCTTTAGAATTCACTTTGTCATAGATATATTTACTCGAATATAATTCATATATGTATATAAAAGGCATGAGATCAGAGAGAGTCCAGGAACTCATAGGAAATTCATTTGGTAATGATTTGGCGCTTTAGAGTAAGTTTTGGTTTTTGAACCAAAGGATTTTTCTATTCGGTTAGTGTTTCACTTACCAAGAAATTGTTTTGAAATACTAAAATATTCACGTTATTTTCACTTCTTCTTCTTAATTGGCGCGATAACCGCTTACGCGATTTTCGGCGAGTTTAACAAAGAATGCCAGTCGTTTCTTTGTCGTGCTAACCGGTGCCAGTTGGCCACACCAAGTGAAGCCTTCTCCACCTGATCTTTCCAGCGCAGGGGAGACCTTCCTCTTCCTACTACCACCAGCTGGTACCGCATCGAATACTTTCAAAGCCGGAGTGTTTGTATCCATTCGGACGACATGATCTTTATTCGTTGCGCTATGTCTATGTCGTCGTAAAGCTCATACAGCTCATCGTTCCGTCACCTGCGATATTCGCCGTTACCAACGTGCAAAGGTCCAAAAATCTTACGCAGAATCTTTCTCTCAAACACTCCAAGCGTCGCTTCATCGGATGTTGTCATCGCCCACGCTTCGGCGCCATACGTTAGGACGGGCATGATGAGAGCCTTATAAAGTGTTAGTTTTGTTTGTTGGGAGAGGACCTTACTACTCATTTGCCTACTTAGTCCAAAGTACCACTTGTTGGCAAGAGAGATTCTACGATGGATGGCTGACATTATTATCGGTGTTAATGCTGGTTCCTAAATAAACTAGGCATTTTACAATCACGAAATCATAAGTGTCAATACGCGAGTGCGCCGACTGTTTGTTTGATGACAGGAGGTATTGTGTTTTGTCCTCGTTCACCACCAGACCCATTCGCTTTGCCTCTTCATCCAGTTTGGAGAAGGCAGAACTAACAGCGCGGTTGTTAAGGCCGATGATGTCAATATCAACAATTGTACGCTCTTATAAAAAATTGTGCCTGAGCCATTAAGTTCTGCGGCTCGTACGATCCTCTCCAACATCAGGTTAAAGAAGTCAGACGACAGCGAGTCACACTGTCTGAAACCTCGTTTGGTATCAAACGGCTCGGAGAGGTCCTTCCCAATTCTGACGGCGCTGCTGGTGTTGAGCTACGTCATCTAATTTCATCGTTATTTTCACTCCTTTAACTAACATCATCGTTTCTTATTGAATTTGGAGAGCCTTTCAAAGTTATTTCATTAACTTACAATTACTAAATCTTTGGATAAACTGGAGGTTGTAGCCGACCTTATGAAGTTTATCAGAGGTAAGTTGAAGACACCCTGTACGATGATGAGGGTATAACTGAACGCAGTTGCTAGGTGGGTAGCGGATTGCGGAGTATTCTGCAAGGAGCTCCCCATCAGACTCAAGTTCAGGTTACCGGACCACTGCAATGTATTCCAAGCAAAGGTAGCGGAAATTAAAGTAGTATCTGATTGGCTGCTCATTTGTGTAATAACTGTAATCTGCGAGGCAGATGAGCTGGATAGACAAGGAACATGCGAGGTAGTTACGCAGCAAACGATTGGAATCCCATTGCCTACCTGCGGTCTGCTACTGGAGAGATGTTCTTCGCGTCAACTCAGCGAGCGCTGGGAAAGAACACAAACTTGTAAGGTCGCGAAATCTTTCTGGTCACGATTGAGAGATCTCGGAAGATCTCCTACGGTTAACAGAATCTCAGCTCACGAATCTCAGCCATTACAGGACATTGGCCGCGTGGGATACATGCTGTGAGACTCGAAGAAGATACGCCATACCATTAACCAAAAACAAAAAAAAAAAAAATGTTTTACAGGACTTCAGGGTTTTTAAAGGACTTCAGACTTTCACTAGATTGCATTCAAGTTACATAGCTCGGTAGGTAGAAATGGCAATTGGTATTTAAGCCAACTCACTTAGACCGTTGCCGATTCATGTGAAACCTTCTACTCTTTGTTAAACCATTTTGTCTTAAGTGCAAACCCATTGATCTGGCTGATATGTATATCTTTAAGGTCATCGGTATAATTCAAGAATGATGAGCCAAAATATGACCGATTGTGTAGCGTCTTTGTGCGCCTGAAGTCCAATTCTGGCCAAATTCTTTTTGTAGACTTACATGTCAGACATTTCCAACATCACCACATTGATTAGTTGCGGCAAGCCGAGTAGCAGTGTTACCTGCCTTCTGTTTAACTACCAAATCGAGAGGAGATAAGAAGAAAGGAGTATTCAGAGTGTGGTTCTAAGAGCGCCATACATATAAGCGACATATGCTGAACCCTCCGAAACCTATTTCTAATCGTAGTCTTGTCGAGAGCCATCCATCAAACTACATATAATCCTATAAAGGAGGATAGGTGTTATAACGGTCCTATACAGCCAGTGAGTGCTCTACGGAGAAAGACCCCGTCTGCTTCCGATAAACTTTTTGCATGAAAATAGAGCTACAATAGCCTTTTCTAACCTGTCCTCTACATACATTTATGCCCTAATATTGTTTCTTTTCGAAAATCTAAATATTTGGCGCTATCTCTTACTTCTAGTCCTACACCATTTAATGTTGGCTTCACAATTGTGGAATTTTATATTTTTTCGACAACAGCAATAATTTTGTTTTCTAAATGTTCAGACCCAAATCCAAAATTATATAGACCTTTGCCCGTTGGCCACAGCGAATATCACAGGCGATAGAACAATGAGCTGGGTAAATGAAGAAGAGAAATGCCTCCTCTGCTTTGGAAAGACCAGGTGGAGAAGGTTGTAGCTTCACTTGGAGTGTCCAACTGGCACGAGAGAGAAACGACTGCCACACTTTGTTAAACTCGGCCAAAATCGCGTAAGCGGTTATGACGCCAATCAAGAGAAGCGAGATATATCTGTTTATCTAAAAGTTTTATACAAATTCTAATTAAAATGTTGTAAATTTGATGAATTTTTCTAAATTTCGTACAAAGTGGGGGAGTTTGATTCATATGGATTCTGTTAAAGAAGGATATTTTTTATATTTTTATTTTTATATTTTTATTCAAAATCAGTTGTAATTAAATTTAAAAAATTAAGTTCCAAAATTTATAAACACAAGATATAGTTTTTTCCTCTGACGACTGTATATTAAATTGTGCCTATAACTTTACCCCAAATTGACCTTTTTTTATATTAAATTTTTTCGGCAAAGTGACGTTTATCGATTACCTTTTATTTTTGCTAAAAAAAATCCACAGTTTCAGTTCAATTACCTCGCCTTTTTTTGTTTGAAAACCTGTCGCATTTGGTCGTGTGCACATGAAATCCGTCACAAATGCATCAGAATTAAACTTCTAAGCAACAACCCCACCAACTTACTAAGCCAGGTATTCTCAATCTTTTTTGCACGGAAAAACTCTTTACGGAGTAAATTTACGAAGCCCTGCTAAAAGAAAATACCGACATCTGAGTTTTGTAAGGCCAACCATTGAGAATACTTCAATTATTATTGAATACAAGTTTTAAGGCCGTAGAGTTTTTATTATTATAATTTATTAGAAAATGTGGCACCACAGTCAATGGGAAGGACGATATTGCTTTTCTGTGCATAATTTCTTAATTCGGGTGAACAGTGTTGTAACAATTACTATTTTCTATTGTTTTTCTATTTTATTTCTATTCCTCCTATTTCCTTCTCTAAACTGATTTGTTATCTCTTAGGCTCTTATTACAAGATGCTGAATTTGTTAGGCTCCTATCATAAGATGTAGAACCATCCCACATAGCACGCCTCTTCGACTAATCAAATAGGAGATGATGGTTTGGTCTATTGGAACGTTTTTTAATCCAGTCTTGTTGATAAAATTCTTTCACAATATTTACTAAAATTAGTACTTAAAAAATACTTTAAAAAGGCCTACATTAAAATATTTTCCCGACTGCCGCAATGTGTTTCAGACTGAACTGATGGCAATAATAAAGACCGTGAGGCTGGTGCAGTCCAGATACCTGGAGATGATGCCTACATTTTCACTGATGGCTTGACGGCGATAAAACCCCTTCCAAAGTAGTCGACAGCCTCCAAGATAGCCATGAAATACCGCACATCTTTTAACGGTACAGCTGAGTTATTCGTCCCAAAGGGAAAATGCGTTCCTGGCCATTGTGACATTGAAGCTGAACTATCGAGACTCGGCACCAAATTGACTGATAGGTACACAGACAATGACATATAAAGGGTTTTTCAATTGGCGCGGGTCGATTTTGGCGCCCTGTGGCAGCCATTTTGTTTTGGTGACATCTGTCAAATCTTTTGTTTATTATTCAGTTGTTTATGCCAAATCATCATGGCAAGTTACACGATTTAACAGCACGTTCAAATGATAAAACTTTATTATCAAAATGAGTGTTCATTAACGCAAACGTTGCCCGCATTGCGCCCATTTTTCGGTAGACGTGGGGGCCCTTCAAAGTAGGGTTTACAGCCCCGGGATCCCGAAATCCCGGGAGCCCGGTGTTTTTTCAAATCCCGAAATCCCGGGATTGAAATAACTAATCCCGGGATATAATTTTTGTCTGAATTATATTTTGAAATTTTTTTCTCATCAAAATTTTCTAAGAATTTAATTCTCAGAAAATTTTTTTTTTTTTTTTATGAAATATGTACGTAGAATTTTTTGTTTTGGAAACGGAATGGCGGTTACGGAACAATGGCATTTAATATTCAGTTTACAATTGAAATTGACGAGTGAACAAGTGTTTTGGTGAGCATAATACGGTAGAACAATAAGGGTAGTTTATTAGTGTGGTTTTCAAAAATTAGAAAAATAATAGAACAGGTGATAATTTTTATCTAGTTTTTTTTTCAGAACATCTTTTAGCCCAACTATTTTAAATTATTTTATATTTCAATTTTTGGATCAACATTTTTTGGATCACCAAAAAACTATTAACATGGTATTTTATATTATGCTTTAAATTTTTTTTCATTTAGAAATCCCCATGGCTTATAAGGACTATTCAGCTAAAAGTACTTCTGATATTTGGCAACATTTTTTAAGATGTGAAAACGCACAAACAGCTAAGTGTAAACTGACTGACTGCCAGAAAATATTGAAAATTGCTGGTGGTTCTACAAAAGGTCTCCATACGCACTTATTTTCGGTGCATAAAATTAAAGTCGTAAACCCATCTACTTCTGTTTTCTAAAAGCTTATTTACAACAACACAAGAAATGTTAATTTCATTATGTATTATACTATTTTTTATTTGTTTTTTATGATGAATTAAGTTTTGTTTTGTTTTGTTTTAATAAATAATAATATTAAACCAATTTTTTAATTATGTTTTCAGTTTTTTTGTACTTTCAACTATGATAATGTGTAAGTATTTTTCATAAATAGTCCAATCCTAATCCCGGTACCAATCCCGGGATCCCGGGATTTGGATAATGTAATCCCGAAATCCCGGGATTGAAAATATAACACGGGATTGCAAACCCTACTTCAAAGTCGACTCTTCAACGTTTGGTGGAAAAATTTGAGACGACCGGGTCAGCAAACAATTAGTCAACACCCGTACGTTCAAGGAGCGCAAGATCAGCCGAGAACATTGCCGCGGTCCGTGAAAGTGTACAGCAAAATCCGAGGCAGTCTATTCCTCGCCGTGCACAAGAACTTGGCCTTTCGCAGACTTCAACTTGGCGAATTTTGCGTCGGGACTTGGGCCTTCACCCGTACAAGATCCAACTGACCCAGGAGCTCAAAGTTGATGACCATAGACAACACCGTTTGTTCGCTGACTGGGCTTCGAATCGTTTGGAAGAGAACCCCAGTTTTGGGCGAAAAATCATCTTTAGTGACGAGGCGCATTTTTGGATGAATGGCTGTGTTAACAAACAAAATTGCCGTATATGGGACGACACCTATCCACACGAGGTTCACCAGGTGATAATGCATCCTCAAAAAGTTACCATTTCAACATCTACCCACCCTTATTGAAAAACCCTTTAGAATATATACGGTTCTATGACTTCTTGGGGGAGCAAAGGGTCACGACAAAGTTTCCCCTTTTCCCTCATGCGCCAGCCTCTTTATTTCGCTCCAGATTTTTTTCTTTTTGAATAAGTCAGCTTCCAGATTCCTCCTCCAGGTCAGTGCTGGCTATCTTGAGAGTTTCAGTCAATTCCGCTTCGGGTGATGTCGATTTGGTCTCTTCTTAACACGTGCCCGAGCCAGCCCCATTCTCTTTTTAGAATTTTCAGGCACATTGGTGTCTGGTTACAATGATTTCACAGATCAGTGTTTGAAGTCGTGTGAGGAAAGAAAATTTTCAATATTTCGCGGGGACAATGATTGGTGAAAACCCACAGCGTTTGGAGGTCAGAGGCTTCACGGTTGCAGGTTTCCCAACCATACATACCATACCGGACTTCACGTTGGAGTTAAATAGTAAGACAATAGTGGCCAAAGTCTTGTGGCTAAAGTCGTCAAAGTTAGGCTGCTAAACTGCTAATCTTAAATATCATTTTATCAACGAATATTGTAATAGCAGTGAACAAAGTTGGCGTAATGAAACCACTTGCAAAATCGCCTGAAAATGGTGACCAACTTCCAATGCTAATCGTACAGAATACTTGCTAAGCCAAAGTGAGCATAGTCCGGCTCGAAGGACCATGTTATCATCGGAGTGCGAGTGGAAGTTAGAATTAAAATTGAGGCGAAAGTAACCTCGCCGAACAGCGTTTAACACGGTAAACGTTTTAGTTGTTCGGAGGGGAAATGCCAGGGTTAACGGCCTTCACGTTGCAGCGACTGGAAACGGTGGTTAGCAACAGTCGGAACGGTAGGCGCAGTTACCATTAGGGTGGCTAAAAATTTATTAAATATTAGGGTGTGGCCTAAACAATAACCGAGGCACTGCCTAATAGGTAGACATGCCCAGAGGATGGGCCTTGCAAACACACTACTTCTGCAGAAGCTTTTTATATGAGGAAGAGGAAGAGATGATCTCGCACCTGCTGTGTCATTGTGCTGCTCTGTCCAGACGTAGATTTACCATTTAAGGTAGACAATTTTTTAATGCATTGGAAGCTCTCACTGCTGTGGAAATCAAGGATCTTCTAAAATTTTTGAAAAGTACACACTGGTTTTTGAAACTCTCCACGCGGCGTCACAATGGGCTATGATCCTGTGTGCGTCCAATAGTGGACAACCGCTTCAACCTAGCCCCAACTGTGTTTGTTGCAATTACTATCTTTAGAACACAATTTCTTAATTTTACACTAGACATCTTTTCATTTGCACATACCTTGCTTTTACTTCCTCGAAATATCTCACCGCCAAGTGTGCGCTCAGTTTGGGAACCCCTGTACTACTCTAAAACAATTCATTTTAGCTTTCTAACAGAGTTTTGCTGGCTTGTCAGTTGGTAAGCAGCAATTCGCAGTTAATTTCCCGCAAGCGTAACGAAATGAGGCACAAAACGTGCCACATGCAAAGCGAGTGGGGAAATGCCAAACGGGCACACTCTGTTGACTATGGTTGTCGGGTTGCAAGCGATCTAACTAGGCTGTTTGCGTTTTATTTGGTGAGAAAACATTTACGCACTAATTTCGTTGCATAAAGTTTGCATTACCAGTACAAGTACTTGCACACACACACAGGTACACAAATAGTATTCAATGCACATTATATGATAGTATTTGATGATTGTTTGGTATGGCCATGAGTGAGTGTGAGTGTGCGTGTGTGCGTGTTTGGTTGGCCGTGCTATTATCCCAATGTAACCAGTTGAATTGGCAACACTCCTACAATTCGATGCGCTTGCGGCTTTAATTGTATGTAGCGCGCGGGGGTGACGACGTTGGCTGTTTGCCGCAGCAGCAAATAGCGCACGCGTCCCGCCACGTGCACCAATTACGCGGTTAACTGCATTCAAATTGAGTTGTTTGGACCGCCACAGCCGCTGCTGCCCTCGGCTAATAGCCTGCATAGCTGATAAACAACCCACTTTGTTGTTGCTAATGCTTATTGGATACCAAATATGTATGTAAGTAGTGATTTGCATGTGTGTTGTTGTTGTTGTTGATGTTGTTGTTATTCGAGTATTTAGCCTGCTGCTCAATAACAATGTAAATCAGTAACACGTTAATTGTGAAAACACTTTGGCGATTGTGTGACGGCTGGTTTATTGCATTAGTGCACAAAATGGCGTCGAACACTTTAACAGTAGGCGGACTCCACAGCAGTGGGCAGGTGCTTAAGTATTCATGTAAATATATGTGCATTTGTATGTATGCACGCATATTTTTATGATTTTATAGCATTATTGATTGATGAAATTCATAAAACTATTGTCACCTAGAGATGGCACAGCTGAAGCAATTACACTGGTTTACAGCGAAAATCCGCTGGATTCTATTCAGTTCCTGAGGCATGCCGTTCCAAACCTCATAGTCTTCGATAAGGTCCAGCAAATACGCTAAGACTAGATACTTGGTGATATGATATCCCTTCGTAGGGTCCGTAAATTCAGATGTCAGCGTGTTCCTCATTGGTAAACGTTGCCATATTCACAAGCAGAGATCAAAATCCAGTTCACGAGCCAAGTCTGAAGAAAAAAAAATGCTAATATCCGAGTTTAGTTACGCTTTTACAGATATTTTCCAAGAGCAAGGCGCATCTCAGATTAAAGAAAAAAAAGACCGATTAAGAAATAGTCAAGCATGCACACATTTTTTTTCCTTGTTCACTCCACTAGGGAGCATAGGACCTCGACAAGACTCAGTCTTGCGTTGGTTCCGTTAATCTATTTTGCTTTCTGGCAGGGTAGATGATTAGCCTGCACACATGCCAAGGCGAAATGAATACTGAAGATGGCGCCTTTCGAGAACCGTTACTTTATTTTACGCGATTTTGACAAGGCTGACGTCAAGCGTCACAATAATACCAAAAAAAATAAACAAAGCAAGCGAAAGGAGGAGAAATTACATGTTTTTGTGAGATTTGTAAAACTTAAACTAAACGAACTAATGAAAAAAACATTCCGCGTGTTGAATTGTGAAAGTACGAATTATAAGAATACTTCCAAACGCAGTTTTTCTCCGTTTTTCCGGCGTATGAGGAGGAAGTGAGTTTTTTTATTATCAAAGTGGGAGTCTTCATAGAGTCTACCATCGCAAAGACGGCATGCACGATTCATACTGCTTGTTAAAATACACCTTACTCGGGTCCACGCCCAGTCAGTAATTATTTTACTGTGCTGGACTTGCAAAACAGTACGCCTGCGTACTAAACCTTGAACTCCGTCTCCTCCACCACTCTTCCTGCGGTACTGCTTCAACGTGTTACCTCGCAGGGCTGGTTAGTTATATAGCTTCGTCACTTTTATCTATTTTGTCCTCTAGCCTGCTCAATATATCTTAGCTCCCTCTGAGTTCTTGTAACGATTGCAGCTACTTCCTCTCACCTTTCTTTCGATTCCATCATGTAGCCAACTATGTCGGTTGCATTTGGAAATCTACTTCCTGCCGTGAACCGCGGAGATTGGAAACTGACATGTTCCGCGTCTTTCTTAACGTTAATGCATACAGGGCAGTAAAGGCTATTGTATCGTCGTGCCCAAATCTATAAAGGTATTTTCTAAAGCCTCCGTGCCCAGAAAGGAATGTGGTAGGTTGTATCACCAAAACTACGGTTGAGCCATGGTCTTAACTCGGGAACCAGTTTATAAGTCCACCGCCCTTTATTGGAGGTCTTCCATCGATCTTGGCACCTTGTTAGTGAGACAAGTATTTCCCGTTCTCCCACCGCTTTTTTATTTATTTCGGCATCATCTGTCGTATACTCGCTTCATTTCGCTCGCGAGTATATCCGCCGGTATCTGTAGCCGCAACATGCCCTTAGAGCACTTAGCCTAAATACAGAGAGTAACTTTCGTCTGTTCCCTTTTAGCTTCACCGCATTTGTCCAGACTGGGGCTGGATACAATACGACTGAACTAGTTACGTTCGGCAACAGTTTTCGCCTGGTTGACTTTGAGCCACCTATGTTAGGTAAGATCCCTGAGAGTGCCGCTTGGATGCTCGCAAGGAATTGTGTGTGTCTGTGTGTTTGGTTTTTGTTGTATATTCTCGGGGCATGACGTCTCAGTGAATTCGGAAGTCGCAATCTTGTATTCAATCATTCCTGCACACATCCAGGAAAAAATGTCCTCCCGGCGTTTTCAATTATTTATGTTATGCTAGGTACTAAACAAATAGTGCTTAAAAAGAAATTTAAAATGTGCAAAATCCCAAAAATCTAATCAGATCGGTTAATAATGATGACTCAACGAAACACTGAATCCAAAATCTTGATACAGGACAGCAAATCTGAGGCCTCTCTCCATGCAGACTGGCGTAAGACAAAGCGACATACTCTCACCAGAAATTCTTAACTTAATCTTCGAAAGACACACCTATTTTTTGTACTTTAACGACACATTGGGGTTAGTTTCACCCCATTTCATAAACTTTTTCCGAAAACAGAGTTAAACTATGTACTTATTTACACTTCTTTTTGTAAGAATTTAGTTAAAATAAATTTAAAATTAATTATTTATATTAATTTATTTGAACATTTCAGATAATTTATTAACAACCATGGATTTTCTACATAAATAAAAATTGTTAACAGATAGAGGCTTTGCGTTCTAGGGAAACAAAATTTGTGGCAGAACATTTTTTGTCATATTTGGATGATGAAATAATTTATTTTAGTAACGATGATAGGGCCCTAGACTTGTCAACATATGGTCCACACTTTCTTTTGCGATGACTGTGTATGCCAAAAAAGTACGCGAGGTAAATTGTACTGTATGAATTCGAATAGTAAAATCAACGTTGCTAAAATATAGCTATCGGCATATTTCTAGATCACAACTCATCAAACATTTTGTGTGGTGACGTACACTCCAGTGTATGCCGATGATAATGCGATAGTAAGTAAAAATAAAAGTATTAATCTTGAAATTATTGACATATTGGCTAAATATACATTGTTTGATTGAAAAGTAATGAGCCTTATTTTTTTAAGCAGTTTTATTAAACCTTTTGGCTTATACAACTAATATTCCTCAAAATAGGACCCTTGAGCGTCAATACACCCCTGATAGCGGTCCTTCCACTACTTCACGACTATTTTCCACGCGCAATTGCTTTTGTTCATCAGTCAAAACCTTTGGAACCAATTTGGCACACACTTTGCGCATTTCAAGTTTTCCGGTCACGATTTCCCGCACATTGTAATAAGTTAAATTTAGCTCTTCACTGATCTCACGGTCAATGTTCAAAAACTCACGAACACGGTTCACATCTTCGTCTGTTTGCGTCGTCGAAGGCCTTCCAGATCGCTGTTCGTCTTCGACGTCCTCCCGCCCTTCCTTGAACGACTTCTGCCACCGTTTTACCCGTTTGGGAACTGGACAGAGATTACCCAAAATTTTATCGAGTAACGTTGCTCCAACGATCGCTGCATTTTCGCCACTGCAAAATCCTAACACACTTTTAAAACAGCTTTCACGTGCGAAGCGATATTGACTGCACCGCTATTGCCAGCGAACTGAGACCGGTTTCTAGTGGAAGGGGAAGGTCCAACGATCATTTTCCCCCACCAGCCGATTCGGTTGATCGCTTGGCAGACGCTCCGCGCGGGAAGGCTCATTACTTTTCAATCAAACCCTGTATAGCCCAAAGACTAAAAATATATCCAAATATTATCAATATTTTTAAGAAGAACTAAAGGATTGTTATAAAAAAAATTACCGCTCTTCTTATATTATCGTTCCTAATCGGAGCATACGACGGAAACAAAGGCTATCCAACGAATTCTTGCTGCTGCTATTTGTCTGTTTTTTTCCAGGTGGCTGTGGAAGAGCTCTCATTTAGGTTTGTGGGTATCCAAGTTTACATGGGCATCTTCCTTGTGGGTTTCATTGAAAAGCCATTTTGGCAACATTGTCGTCTTCTCTACGGAGAGTACGTTTAATCGAGTTCCATTTTCATCCTTTAATCTCAAGATTGATTTGGCAGCTATTAGCGAGTGAAAGAAGGTAGTATAGGAGACAGTTTATGACCAAAACATGCGGCATAAAAGATGGTGCTTGTCGTCATATAATGGTTTTAGTTCATCGATGTTTTATTGTCTTGTTAATTCACGTCGAAAATTGTGAAAATTTCCAATGGAAACGTGAGGTGGCACCTGGCGACACTAGAATTTCCCAAGGCCAGAAATAAAAATAGTGAACCTCATAGAAATAACGGCAAGGTTTGGAGCTTCTCATAATGATTTCTGTAAGATGTACTAGAGATGAGAAAAGGTTCAAAACTTGCTGTGCGAGCGCTTCGCGGTTTGAATAACAAACTCGAAATTTATGAGAATCTAGACAGCCTAGACATAGTTTATGAATTTCGAATCAAGGCTTCGCCAAATATCTTCTTAAGCCTTTGCTATGGATATAAACCAAGTACAGTATAACCTCTCCTAATGGACATGTCTATTACCAGGACACCTCCCTTTAATCAATATTTTTTCTATACCTAATAAGTGGCATGTTCTTTGTCCAGCACTATCAAAAACACGCCATAAATGCCTCGGAGTCTCACAGTTTGAGGATGATATCTCAAAAATGGATCTTCTAGTGTTGGTTAGATTTGCTACGATTCAACGCGATGTCTACTTTAAATCTTAATTAAGGTCAGGCTTCAACTGGTATCGCTAGGGACCAAAAGGTCTATGCGTGGTTTAACCTAACCCAATCAAAATTTTATGTATCGCAAGAAGTTACCCTCTTTTGAGTGGACACCTCCCTTGGACGGGCAGATGCTGACAGACGCTGAGTGTCCGCCCAAGGTAAGTTTTCCTGTATCCCCTTGACGATTGCTTGTTGAAGGCTACGGGTGTTCTTTAACGCTACAACAGATTTTAGATGACCTCCAAGATAATCTTCAGTCTGTAGCCAACAATGAATGGTTTTGTAAAAACAATTTAATTTCAGTCGATTTAATCGCTTTCCAGAACTCAAATAATCGACTCAGCATTAGGCCTTTTATTCCTGAAAATGCCACAGACAAAAGCGTAAATTGCTGCGTATTAAGAATTCGTTGTAAATGGTGCCATTGTAAGACGCATTTCATTCAGTTGCAGGACATTTTGCCTTTTCTCCGTTTTACTGCTGCAGAGGAAAGTCCTAATCGACCATAAAAACATCAAATTTCATGCGACAGACGATTCGTTAAAAAATTTTATTGCTTCCAATTTAAAATATTAATAGCTGCAAAACACCAGCACCATATTTTCGCGAACAAAAACAACATAAACAAGCACACGCATATGCAACATTTCTATGAATGTATGTGAGTGAATATGAGTGTATATGCCTGTGGATGTATGTGCATGTGTATGTGGAACAAAACAAAATATGTCACATATGAGTCGCACTAAGGACCTGCTGGCAGTTTTTCAATATTACATGAGCACAAATTGTAATTTAATCCACAGATGTCACCATTACGAGATCATTGAGCGCCGCAATGGTTGGCAGTGGCAGTGGTGCTGGTGGCGGGGCGAGATGCTTATGACTTAACGGTGTCATCAGTGGTGTCTGTGCGAAGGTAGATAACTTGACGCACCAAGCAAGTGCAGCAGCACCATTCATGCCCACACACACACACACACACCAACACACGCACAAAGTACACATTGACAACAACCAAAGGCGACACGTGCCTGTGGTTGCTGCAGCATTGTTGTTGTACGTCGCTAATCTTAATTCACGGCGGCAGCCCTCCACTCTTTTGCGCCACAAGTGTCAAGTTGAAAAATTGCATTAAAGTCACATGAACAACAATCAAAATGTAATTCAACGGATTCATAAGGACTCATAAGGACAACAAACATAAGTGTTGCGCAGCAGGCGGTTGGGTGGCAGCAAACTGGTTCCTTTTATTTATAGCGATCAACAGCAGTACAAAGCAAGCTAAATAGTAGTGTAGTAACAGTGAGCTTCCACCCCGAAAACTACGTGACGCACATGTGCTCGATATTCCACAGCTATGCAGCAACGCAAACGCAATTTTCTTGTTGGTAGTCCCTGGTGACATTTTAGCGCTCAAATGCGTTCAAATGCGTGCAAAGCGGCCGCTCTACTATTTTCAACTTTCGCTGGAGTATTTTATTCTAAACACCGGCGCATCATCAAAGCGAAATATCTTAAACGTTGTTTTTTTATTATTTTTGCTGCAACTAACAAAAGAATACTTTGTTGTTCGTTCTGCGGCTTATTTTTTGCACGCTCTCCCGCATTTCCGCATTTCCGAATTTCGTAGGCGAGCTGGGAAATCTGTCATAAAGAAGTACACCAACACTACCACTAACACTGACGCTGGCACTGCGAATGACAATCCACAATTCTTAGTGTAAATGTGCTGGAGTATCAACAAAAATGAAATGTGAAGTTGGCTTTGGAACGTCGTTAGACTGGCGACACACGACCTAAAAAGGACTCTTGGGACGGTGTTTATGTCAACTGAGCGGCCATAATTCACATAATTCAAATGTGCGCAATGGCGTAGCATATCAACGGGCGCATCAAGTGGTACATACTCGCAGGCACATACACACATCCAATTATTTATATACACTTTATTTCGATACTCATTGCATCTGCTGAGAGGTGGGTGGAAATTAAAATTTAATTGTTATTGAAGTGGTAAATATGACTGACTGGCTGACTGACGCTTGACTAGAGTTTTTGTTCTTGCATATCATTCCCTTTATTATTATTATGCGTATATTGCTGTCACATTTGTCAACATTTGTTGACATTTCGAATATGACAAATAAAATTTGGGATAAAAAGGGGACTGTTTAACGCTTGAGTAGGTTGATTTTCCATTACATATGTAAATAAGTGCTTGAGATTTGTGGGTTGATGAAAGAGTGTCCCCTGCTTTTTAATGCAATGCAGATTTCCTTTCGCATTATTTGCTAAACTCGTTCAATACACTAAAATATCTATAGATGCTGTGTTTATTAGATTATAATACACTTTTTCGAAGGCGAAAGCGGCTAACTTCAATTACCTTTACTATGCCCTGGCCACATCATGAGTTATGTAATCGCTTGTCTGGGGAGGCACGAACGAGGGGCTCATCTTACGCCAGCTAACATGCAGAAATTACAGTTGGATAGGCTCTTGGATTGGAATCTTCAGGTAAGCAGGAGCCGCGGCCGGCCAAAGAACACCTGGAAAAGATCCATCCTGCAAAACTTATCGTCCGTAAGCACATGCTGGGACAAGACAATAGCAGCTAACTGTGTAAGTTGGAGAAGCCTTGAAGAGTGAAGAGGAAAGAGGAGCTCTTAGGGTGGGCAACATTAGCTCTACAGCTTAGATCTACTATATATTCTAAGTATCGTAGAACAAGCACCCAAATATATGGGTATGAGAATAAGTTTTCGCTCTCGTAAAAGAGGTGTCGCTGGTGATACTATTCTTCTTTTCACTCTAGTAATACACTGGTGATTTGAAGGTGTATATATGAGGTCTCGATCTCAGTAGTTTCGCGTAAAGATCCTTTATTATCTGATGTCAAAAATGTATACGTTCGTCCCGAAAACATAACATTTGTGGGTAGTCATGCTTCATTATTACCTTTTAAAGAAAAGTGCAGCTGAAACCTTTCGTATATTGATCGATATTTACGGTAATTACACTCCACCAAATACAATTTGTAAAGAGTAGTTTCGAGGCTTCCAAAGTGGTAATTTCGACGTAAGTTATAAAGATCGCGAAGGGACCCCTAAAAAATTCGAAGATACTCAACTACAATAATTCTTGGATTAAGACGCATGTCGAACCCTTGTTGATACGTCTAAAGAGTTGGATGTTGACAGATCAACCGTCGATACACGTTGGACGCGATGGGAATGATCCATAAAGCAGATAACTGGGTGCTACATCAATTGAAGGGAATGGATATCTATAGACGTTTGCTGACGTGTGAGATGCTTCTTGAACGGCAGAAAAGAAAGGTTTTCTGCATCGCATCGTCACTGGCGATAAAAAATGGATATTTAATGATAACCTTAAGCGTCGAAAATGTTGGAGCCTGTCAGTTGAACCAGACCCATCGACAGCGAAAAAAAAATATTCATGTTTCAAAGATTATGTGCTTCTGGTGGGATCAGAAGGGTGCAATCTATTATGAACTCGTCAATCCATCTGAAACCATCTCTGTCAATCGTCACCGACCGCAGCTAATGCGTTTGAATCGAGCTCTCAAAGAAAAGAGGCCGGAATGGGACGGTAGACTTGGCAAACTGATTTTGCTGCATGACAACGCCAGACCACACGTTGCTAAATAGGTCCAGATATATTTGGAGGGACTAAATTTGGAAATCTTGCCCCAACCGCCCTTTTTCTCTAGACATTGCTTCTTTGGATCTGTTCCGGTCAATGCAGTCAGCCCTTATTGGAGAGCGGTTAACTTCTACCGAGAGCATTTCAAACTGGCTCAATGAATGGATTAAGTCAAAAGAAGTCGAATTTTTTGTCAGAAGAATCCGTATGCTGCCTGAGAAATGGAGTAAAGTTGTAGGTTCCAATGGCACATACTTTACATAATATCATGTATTATTTGATGGTTTAACCCTTGTGTTGCCACCCAAAAAAATCTACATACTCTGCCACCCGGGAACCCGGGTACCCCGACGACAATTTCTTGGGTATAAGTCCTCTATATCCCGAAATAGTTGTATACATTCGATAAATATTTATTTATTTATGTTGTAAGAACATATTTCTAACTGAATACATCAATAATTTTATATACAGCAACTTTTTTACTCCTATATCAGGTATAAAACGCAGGCAGCTGCGCCCTAAATTCGTCGTTTTTGTGAAGGCCAGGTCGATTGAATTTGAAAGGTAAGCGAAAAAAGGTCGGTCTTCCTAATCTTTTATATCTGAGGTATGTTTGAGAATACTTTTGAAACCAAAATGGTTAAACATTTTGAAAAGCAGTATAGTTCAGTTTTCATCGTCGAAGAAGCAAGACGTAGAGGTGCGCAGTCATTACTAAAATAGTTTGGATACTTCAGCGTACGTGAGCACGCGTGTGTTAATAATTTATGTGATTGTGTAACTTTATGTTGTGTGACGTATTTTCTGAAATTTGTGTATACTTTTTGAAGTTTTTTATCTAAAGTAACAAATAAAACTGGATTAAGTGCAAAACCATGAAGGAGTTATCGAGATTGGATTTTTTGAAGTAATGTGTATAAATGTAAATTCTCTATACAGGCAAGTAAGGTAATACTCAAGAGGTGAATCAAGGAGAGCGAATTGTCAAAGAACTTATCGTCGCTTACAGAGGATCTGGCCGAAACATTAGCAAAAACCACAGCCGCGTTGATATTATGGGTCAAATGTACATGAGGTACTCTACGCAACGGCGAACTTGCAGATGGCCGCTTGCTTTCTTCTACAATATCATAGATATTGCTTGTGTTGCTGCTTACGTCATTTATTATGAAAATAATAATATGCTTTCCAGCAAAAGCAATCGACGCAGAATCTTTTTGCGCCAGCTTTCAGAAGAGTTAGCTATTCCGGTGATTTAAGAGCGAGCTTCCAACCAGCAGGTTATGCGAAACCACGCAACGACGCTTGCAGTCGAAAGTCACTTCGAAAAACCAGTGGTAGTACCTGCTGACAACCAACGGCGAGTCATCACTGGCAGAAAAGTTGTAGTTGGGTCATGGTACATTTGCAATGAGCAGCCTATTCGTAAGCGAAGAAAGACAAGGAAGTGTTGTGCCGTGTGCAGGAAGCCCATTTGTGATGAGCACTCAATAAAGATCAATAAATGTTTACATTGCGATCAGTAATTTTGAATTACGATTTGGATTTAATTACTTATATGTATTTCTTTATTTATTAGTATTATAAATTTTTCATGTATTACTGACTGAGCAAATAGTAAATATTATTATTGCAAAATTTAATAATTATTAGGATACAGGGTGGGCCAAATAAGTCCTACTAATATTAAGCACAAATAAATTTTTTATTTTGTGACATATTTATTTTTCTCTTTTTGTAGGTTATAATTGAATTGTTGGAAATTTATTATGGAACCCTACAGTACAACACAACGCGTTAAAATTATCGAGTTTTTCTATTCTTGTCAACGATCATTTGTTTCAACGCAGCGTAAATATCGGCAACATTTTAATTCCAGATCAGCTCCCACAGCCTTCATGATTAGGAGTTTGGTCGGTCGTTTTGAGGAACTGGGTTCAGTGGCCGTGGAAACTGTGCGGCAGAGTGTTGCAGGTGATCCATCTGTCTCAACTCGCCGTCGTTCCAGCCAATTGGTCATTTCCAGAACGACATTGTGTAGAATTTTAAAGTTGGATCTTAAGATGTACCCATACAAAATTCAAATTGTGCAAGCAATTGTCTTTAACCACGAGCCTTCTGCGATGAAAAGCCCGACTAAAGGTTGATGAAACGTTCTTGTACGAGCAATGTTGCATGATTATTCTATGTCAACTGAGTGTGCGCGTGATCCTTCTAACGTGGACTCTGTGAATCTCCCTTTTAAGTAC
This sequence comes from Anastrepha fraterculus, assembly GCA_037575425.1. Lineage (NCBI taxonomy): Eukaryota > Metazoa > Arthropoda > Insecta > Diptera > Tephritidae > Anastrepha > Anastrepha fraterculus. The sequence goes on from JAYXIM010001833.1 coordinate 205,757, forward strand.
ACATTTTGCATCTCAGTTGTATGAGCAGCCAGAACAATTTATGTGTACGAGCAAACGCTTCAATATGCTTCTCGAAGGTTTTGAGGGCAAAATAAGGCAAGATGGTAAATAGTTTTTATTTCAGACAGAGAAATTTGTTGTGATTTGCATTGTTTTAAAAAGTGAATGCTATTAGAAATTACTGTTTCAGGGGAGAGTTACGCATTTTCGAGATTATAACGATTTTTACACCTCATTCACTTCTATCAGCTTTGCCGCCATGCAGGACCACCTCTTTTCGCTAACTCCTAGAATACTTTTGTTATATTTTTACATTTGCGTTTCGAGATGGGCTTGCCTATATGAATCCCTTGGTGTCCTTATGTTCCATTGTGCTATTCGTGTCCTAATGTGTGGGCCGCCGCGGTAGCCGAATGGGTTGGTGCGTGATTACCATTCGGAATTTGCAGAGAGAACGTTGGTTCGAATCTCGGTGAAACACCAAAATTAAGGGGGTGGTAGGGTTTAGCGCTAAAAAAAAACACTTTTTTTTTGAATTTTTTACAGAAATATGGCTTAAGATACTTTAATAAAATCAGTTGCATGTTATTGTACATCTTTTCAATAAGTTTTAAAAAAAAAATTAATAATAAAATATTGACAAATAAGCCCATGACAGAGTTTTTTTGGAGATATGTTTTTCGAGAGGTGCTCTGCGGTGCCAATCGGCATTCGTCGTAGAATCATCTGAAACTAAAAAAGTCAAATTTTTCAGTTAAAGTATGACGTAATGCTCCCCCCTACATTAATAAAATTTTTTTTTTTTCATTTTTGTAGTTTTGGTGGCAAAAAAACGTAAAACGAGCATTTTTGGCGAAAAATTTCGCCATATTTGTAAGTGAAAAACAACCTTAAAAAAAAAAAAAATAAAAAAAAAACAGTGTGGGGGGGAGGTATTTTTGATTTAGAAAACGTGTGCCAAATTTGAAAAGAATCGGTTGAATAGTTTCGGAGTTGTGATTGGCACCGACTTTTAAGAAGTCGTTTCGGGAAAAACGCGTTTGAAAAAATGACTCTGAAAAATCATCTATGCTCCGCATTCGAGGTAGAGTGCCTACAAAGGCTATAACTTTGAGAGTTCTGCTCCGATCCACTTAAAATTTTGACACAACATTCTTGAAATGAGTTACTATAAGATGAGTGAAGAAAAAAAATTTCGATTTTGTGCATCCGATACCATTTGTGATGGTTGCTATAATCGAATGTTCTAACAAAGTAGGTGATCAACCTAGCGAAAAGCCTCTCGGCTGCGATAGCCACTAACGAAGAGCCACTTTAGAGCCCCTCCAATTTTTCTGAAATATATTTGCTTAAAAAATGTTTTTACATTTCGAAGACAATTTAAATTTTATGTGTTAAAAAAGCCGCTTATTTTTGTGCTGCGCCATCTTTAGACGAAAACATCGCAGATGAAGAGAATTCGATTTTGGTAAGTCAGAAATTTCTTTTCAGAATCTTTCAACCCAACATTCCTCATTTCCATTCCACTCGTTTCAAGGTTTTAAGCATATACGACTTAAGTCGTTTCGCCTGTAATCGACATCAATAAAAATTAAATGAAGTATGTAAAACAAATCGCCTTCACATGCGCTATCTCACACTAGCAATTAGATTCCATTTCAACTGAATCAGCTTAGAACTTTACGAAATAATTATTTTGCCAACTTATGCGACACCCTCCCTTCACCCCCTCAATCTATGTGTGTCTGTTCTCCTCGCTAGCGCCTGCCATCCTTCAGCTAAGTAAATAAATACATAAGTCTGGCATTATCAGTTCAAAGTGGGCGAGCAGCCGAAAATTGTCGCCGCTGCTTATGCAATCCAAATTCAATTAAACAAACACAATAACTTCCGATAAATCCCAGCGATAACTACGAAACTAAATACGCTCATAAAATCGCATACTACCAAATACAACAACAACAGCACAATTACTACAGCGGAAGCTAAAGCCACTGCTCAAACGAGAACGAACGTCAATTTAGCCAAATGCCAGTGGAGTTGAGCAGAGAGCTTCGAGAAAAGTCAATGGTGCAGATGATGAAGGAAAGCGTTCACACATACATTTACACTAGTGCTGTCCTGTATTTATGTTTGTGTCGCAAGAATACCCACACGCAGACACACTAGTTTGCTTAGCGCTTAGCATTGCACGTACTTGTGTTTGTTTGTATGTCATTCAGCGAGTTTGTCGCTTGCGACGAATGTGTAATCTCCAGCAATTCAAGCGAGCTAAAATGTTCACCCTCCGCTCCGCCATGCCACTACATACCCTACGCTGATGTCTCGTAAAAAATGCAAAATAAAAATAAGCGTGAATCCGGTAGTAACCCTCGCGTAAACAACTTAATTGTGTTGCAGATGCGACCGTAGAGTCAGGATAGTGGAATGATTTAGGGAAGAAAGGAAGTGAGGAGGTGTGTTGATGGCGTTTACGGCAATGGGCATAAATAAGATACTCGTCACTGCTTACTTGACGGCTAAATTGGAAAGCAATTGTCTTGGATATGGGATTAGTCCTTTTTGCGCTTGAAAACACTCTCTTCAACCTCTCCTTCACCCCCCTCTCTTAAATTTATCGCTCTGTGCACTGGGTGAGCTTTCGACGATTTTATTGTTGTTGTGAGGAGTATCATAAATAATGTGATTGCTATAGAGATGAGCGAGTAATACAGGCAATTACGGTCGAATGGTGGGAGCGAGAATGACTAAAAAATTGGAAAACTCTTTTTTTTAACGAAAAAGTTAAAATAAAGCGCAAATTCATCAGTGTATTATAAAAAGTGTTTCTGAAGAATTTCTCTTAAGGTCTGTGCATTCATACTATATATAGTAGCCGGGGTGTCACTGACTCACGGTGCGTTGCCATTTTCCACAACAGGTTGAGATTGACCCGGTATTGAACTATTGATTTGTTAGAAATAATTGTTTAAGCAAAATCCAGAATATATTTATGCTTAAATTCCTTCCCGCCTCTAGGGATGCAGCACGTTGCATCTTTGTTTATGATTTCATTTGCCGAGCAGATCGCTTCAACTCTCAAATGACTTATGAATTGCTAAATAGTATCGCATCAAGTTCTTTCAATAAAAGCGACTCACCGAGCCGCAGGGCTCAATAAATTGATTTAAAACATTTAGCAAAAATTATGAGTTGTACAATTTTTTCAAACATTCGTTGTTCGGACGAAGCATGATAAATCCGGTTTGACGATCTGAAGCAAAATTGTGGTAGTAAAGACGGCTGCCACATTATCGTGGATGTGGCAACAGAATTCAATTCAGCCCTTGGTCAAACGTCAACGATCTATAATAACGTTGGTAATGGTTGCGGTTGCTTCAAAATCGCTTAGAGTCGGTTACCAGTCGGATGTTGGTCACAGCTCTGCACTCTGTACATCGTGGCTCGGACGGTAATGTCTGCATTGATTTTTCCATAAATCACCAACACAATTTCAGTTTTGCGAGAGACAATTAATACTTACTTTTTAGATATTTATTATAACAGGTCTCTTCTTATACATGACAGAACGACCCATACAAAACATGTGCTTCGCACCTTCAAAGGTCCTATCGGTGGATGATTTCGATAACAAGACTTAAATCAGATTTAAACGGGGCTTAGTAATTAAGTTACACTCAGAAACAGAACCAGGATTTGCTTTATGGACTTATATTCATATTTTCACGAAGAGTCAACCTTTTCACTTTTCCTCTCGAGTGAATTTTGGATGCCAGTATCTTATGTAGTATCAGTACTGCGCCGCTGTATTCTTTATCGAAGTATTCTGTGTAAAATGTTTAGGGTCTATTTAACGTCAGGTTTCTTATGCCTCTTCGAGCTATGGCTTTTATGGAGATGACTTTGAGAGCTGCATAGGCAGAGGTTATATACCATAGTTGTGGAGGGTTGTGAGGTTGTTTTCATACCCAAGATAGACAAAAGCTCATACGTGTCCTCTAAGGAATGCGCTCAGAGGTTTGCCATTGGCTGCCGAGGGGCGAACGCTATTACAAAAAACATTTTCTTCATTTCGGTTTATCACGGAGATTCGAACCACCGTACTCCGAATTCCGAATGGCAGTCATGCACCAACCTCTTTGGCTACGGTTGACGCCCTCCAGATTAAATATATAGAGTATTACCTATATCTGAAAGAGTTCTAAGTAGACGCTTTCCCCGACATTGAGATCACAAGTCTCTGATTGGACCGAAACCTGACCTTTGTGTCAAAACCTGGCCTAACAGATAGAAGTTTATGCCAATTTGTAAATATATTTTTAAAATATCTTATTATAACTACAGCCAGTCCAATAGACTGCCAGAATTTAGAATCTATTAAACCAATTCGATTTTAATACACTGCATTTTATGGACTTTTAATACGCAACAAAATCAATAAAATATCCCATACATAAAGGCTTCACATCTTCGAGTGATACTTTGTGTTAATTTCTGCGTGGAGGTATTCGCCTAATTTGTGGAGGTTATCGGCTCCAAGTCAGCCAAATTCGCTTTGATAACTCATTCACCATCCATATTTTTCGCCCTTTGAGTTTTTGCTTAACTCTTGGCCAAACTATTTCAATAGGGTTGTCATCAAGCGACTGACTGTGACGGGCAATCCAACATTTCAATTCCATATTTCGGTTTCCACTATAGCCGACTACAGCTTCAAAGTTTGGGATCATTGTCTTCTTATAACATCCAAGGTTAGCTATGCAGTTCTTCCAAACATCTTCGCAGCTGGCAATAGTAATGCTTTCTGATAAATTTTATTCATCAAAACTGCATTCAAATCATTTTTCGGAAAAGTAATTCTAAGCATGACTTAACTTAACTGGATGCTTCACAGTTCGTCGTTCAGCAGAACACCAGGACCGACGTATGCAACTATTCGGCCGAAAAGAAAGTCATCCGTGAATATTACGTTTGTCCAATTCCGTTCTGATTTCGCCTAAGCCAATGTAAGTCTTTTTTCAATGTGTGATAATGAAAGTAGTGGGTTTTTCAATGTTATTCAGAAATTGAGCTCTCTGGCACATAAACGTCTTCGAATCGTGTCTTTGGATACCATGACACACATTTTTCTTAAAACTATTTCAGCTTCACGCAACGATAAGTTCCACTTTGTCACACAAAAATCATTGGTCTTCTCATATTGCTTGGGAGAGGTATAGTTTTTTTTAGGATTTTTGTTTTAGG
>JAYXIM010001834.1:0-12897 GCA_037575425.1 Anastrepha fraterculus
ATCAAACTTTATGGAAGACGAACTGCCAGCTCGCTCACGAATAATATGAGTAATAATAAAAAAGTAAAGAACAGGAACAATAAGCAGAATCGGCAGTGCGGATTAGGGATGTGCTGTGGAAGTAGAGTAACTCGCAAATAACTTAGAGAGGCAATTGGATGCCGTGAGAACATAGCATTAGGTCAGTATGCTCTTTTTTGCACAGCGACCATTCCGGACGAAAAATTCACCCTTCACCGGTATTGTATTTACGAGTCTAATGGAAAAGCTCTCTCCAACAGTGGAGGGAAACTCAGAAATAAATCAGAAGCGAAACCCTCTAACGTTTTGTAGTAGCGAATAACTGAGTTGCATCGTATGCCAATGAAATTAGCATCAACCCTCTTAGACCTGCCTTTTGAAAACTGGATAAAGAAGCAAAGCAAATGGGTCTGATGGTGAACAAGGATAAAACGAAGTACATCCTGCCATCAAACAAACAGTCGGTGTCGACACCAACGTCACTGTTGTCAATTATGCTTTTTGAAGTTGTAAAAGACTTCGTTTATTTAGGAATCAGCATTAACACCGATAACAATATCCGTCTGGAAATCCAACGTAGAATCTCTCTTGCCAACAAGAGCTACTTTGGACTAAGTAGGCAAATGAGTAGTAAAGTCCTCTCTCGACGAACAAAACTAACAAGGCTCTCATTCATGCCCGTCCTAACGTATGGGGCAGAAGCTTGGACGATGTCAATATGCGATGAGGCATCCCTTGGAGTGTTTGAGAGAAAGATTCTGCGTAAGGTATTCGGATCTTTGCACGTTGGCAACAGCGAATATCGCAGGCGATGAACAATGAATAAAGATCCAGCGGCTACGTTGGCTGGGTCATGTCATCGGAATGGAAATAAATGCCCCGGCTCTGAAAGTATTGGATGCGGTATCAGCTGGAGGAAGCAGAGGAAGAGGAAAGATCAGGCGGAAAAGGACTTCGCCTCGCTTGATGTGCCCAACTGGCGCCGGTTAGCACGAGAAAGAAACGACTGGCGCGCTTAGTTAAACTAGCCCAAAATCGGGTAAACGGTTAACGCAACAATCAAAAAGAAGTTTAAAATATGTTTCTGGCTGATATTACAATAAGTTTCTTCTCATGTTCAGGTATTATTCCAAAAGTGAAATGTGTGATTTCTAAATCTATGAGTGACCTGTGTGGCAAGTAAGGCCACGAAAGCTCGAGAAAGGCTCGATTCACCACTTAATGAAATGTAAGATTTTCATGAATAATTAAATCGGATACATTAACACTTCCAGCTGAGGCACATACATACATATATTTTTTGAACTAACACCCATCATTCGATATATTTGAGTATACTTGTACACGAAATGGTTGTGTTTTATGTCGTACCCATGTATGAGTACTTAGTGAAATTCCGTTGAGCTAGCAAATAGGATTTGTATAACTAATTGCAAAGTGCTTAAGTAAAAGATTAAAACAAATGAAAAATACGAAATTAATGAATTATTTAAATGGACACGAGGCCACACATACATATGTGTGCATCGCAATACAATCACACTAAGTTTGCATGTAGGTGTGGATGTGGGTTTTGAAAGCAACAACCCACCAATCAGTATTTATCTACTTACTGTAGTGTAGTGCGGATGTATGTCCGTGTAAGTACCCCAGCTGACAACCGCGTGAAACTTAGCCGCATACACCCACACACACACATACGTGAGCATTACTTATATTAATATGTAAATAAATTTCGCAAAGAGAAAATTCAATTTTCGGCAAACGGCGAGTAGCTGTAAATGTCTGACCAAAGTGCTAATGCCGCTGTTGTTGTTGCTGCTGTTATGAGTTATTGCATTTAAGATTATTGGTGTTGCTTTGTAGAGACTCAGCGATCGATTGGATTTTCATTCTTTTCTATTCTGTTTTTGCGCCCGAGTTACAATTTGCGGTGATTTCCCACGTTTTTCTATTCAACTGTTTACTTTGTTGTTGGGTTTGTTTTTCCGTTTGAGTTTGCTGATAATAATCATCAGTACCGATCCATTCAGCTATCCAGCCGAACTTGAGCTAAAAAACAGACTTCAGACTTTGATGAGATTTCTGAAATAGATATGCGGATTTGAGTTCCCCAACTACAGTGGCGGCAACATCAGCGGCAATAAAGACTTCCAATTCCAAAACACTCCACTGCATTCACATTTCGACGAATTTCGATTTCGATTGTGTGTTGCAGTCAACTTGATGCATTGATGCGACTGGCGTCGGATTTTCAACACCTCTTACAATCACTTTTTTTGTTATTATATGTGGTTGTTGTTGCTGCTGCTGGTTTTTATTTGTTATCTGTTTGATGGATTTCCATACAATCCGACTGTCAGTGACAGCGCCAGTTGACAATTGGAAGCAACTTTCATGCAGGCAGTCGACGACGCGTGGCTCTATTTTTGTCTGTTTAAATATCTTTTCATGTGTAAACACACACAGGCACACGTAAAAGCACGGCGGCAGAGAACGTCATGCGGTGGTAGATATTTACATAATAAAATCGCAATAAAAGTTAAGTTGTGTGAAGCAGAAAAAACTGAAAACAAACCAAGTGGCATTACCTCTGAGCCCTCGCACTCATTTCAGTGATTTATTCACATATATATACACACACACAGACACACTCTCACCTATTCCCATACACATCTTCTTCAGTTGCAGTTGAGCACTTTTGTCCTTGCACTGCTCGCCCTGTGACCGTGGCGGCTGTGGCTGCGGATGCGGCTGCAACATAAATCGGATTAAAGAATTCCGTTCACTTTCACATAATTGAATGTATTTGTTGTGACAATGAGGAGCAAATTTAAAATTTTTCACTTGACTTATTTTTGTTGTCATACAATTTGCACACTTCACCGTCATTGTTGCTATTTGCTTGACGGGATTGTATCTACGATCACGTATGCGTATGTGTGTATGTATACGAAAGGACTTTGAAAAGGACAGAGAGAGGGTAAGCTTAAGTCATATAAAAATGCCCCAGCATACATATAAATACTTTTCAGGTTTAAATTGCCGCTTTAATTTACTTTGTGCTCAGCCCTGGACTTTTACTTCTTCCTTAGCATGACAGTCCTGGATGAGCCACTGCTTCCGCAACTGTCTTTCTCTAGATTTCTTGATCAGCTATAAAGCCAGCTTTTCTTGATCACCACCAGCTTTGCACGTTCATCTGTTTGAGGTTATCGATAACTGCATCTACCCATCTTTTCTATGGTCTGCCCTTAGTTCGCTTCTCATACGGTTGTTTCTTGAAGGCTCATTGTGATGCTCTTTCTTCTGACATTCTTTCCAAGCCAGCCTATTCGTTGGACTTTCATGTATTTTATGATGTCGTGCCCTTGGAGGAAGGTCTTAAGTTCAGAGTTGTATCTAATATGATATGTGCCATGTTCCAGCTTGATTCGATCATATATTTTTCCTTTCAAACGTTGCTATTTGGTTCACGTAATTCATATTCATAGTCCTGACTTCAAAACCGTATGACATGATTGGGTGTAAGAGATACTGCGATGATACATACGAAGTTTATGGTTTCTTGTCCAGAGTTTGGACTTGAAAAGGGTTCTATGCGCGAAGTATGGCCCATTTGCTACTTGTAGCCTATCTTGTATAGCAATTGTTGTGCCGTCGTTTGGTGCTAAGCTCTAACCCTAATAGTCTTCGAAAATCCACTGACCGGTATGTTGCACTCCGTTTTCCATAGAACTACAACCAGATATGTATTATATCAGGTATACATCTATATATAAGTATAGTGGAGGATTGAGGAGACTTTTCCTTAAACAGAGCGCTTTCTACTACTATGACAATTACTGGCATATAAATTGGTGTCAGTTAAACTAAAATTTTGTGTTTCAGTGATCCCATTTCCTCAGCTGAAGAATTCAATTACCCACTGTTGTATGGTTCATACACCGCTCGTTGACCGCTTAAGAAAATAAATGTGCTGTCATTTGGAGTTTCATGACCAGGATTTCGTGCCTGGAACCTACCGAATGGTAGTCAGACATCAAACTATTCTGTTAAGGCGGTCACAGATTTACAAGATGCTCCCAGCAGTTACTCCTCCTTGATTTTCGAAAGTGCAGGTGAGATTGACATCAATTATTTATTTATTTTGTTAATTTCTTTATTTTCAGTCAAAAAGTCAATAAACTACAAAGGTTTTTACTCACTAAAACGATAACTTAAAATTAAAGTGCAGAAAGCACTAAAATAAAACGCACATATTTCGTCCCCGCAGGTTTAATTTCCGAATAAAGGCTTAGTTCCAAAATTTTAATAAATAATGCATTGTCCAAAAACCTCATAAACAGAGAAAGTACATTAAAAATTTAATAACTTAGAAAACACATTTTTGGGTAAAAGGAAAATCTAGTAATATATAATTCGAAATCCCATAAGTCGAACTCAGGGTCTCGAGGTAATTAAAAAAATTAAAACGAAGTGTTCTCGCAGGAACAGGAAATTGGATTGCTAGCAGTAATGCTGAGCAATCGATTACATCACTTACCAAACCTTCCATAAAAGGCAAGAAAATAATAGTCCTTATGCTTTCGAGGGACTCAAGATTAACCAAGAGGAGGCAAGAATTGCAATCAAGCGTGGAAGTGGAGAAATTTAGGGAAGAAAGGGAATATTTAAGGAAAACCTTTTGAAAATGAACAGTTCTATCAATAGCAAATTTGTGATGAAGTCTCCAGATGATTGCAGCAAATTCAAGCTTTCGACGAACAAAAGATGTATAGAGTAATTTCAGAGTGTAGGGATCTGTGAAATTAGAACTATTTCGACGAACAAAGATCAACGCAGCATATGATTTTGATATAACTTTATCATGATGAGATTGCTGAATAAAAAAAGGTGAGGAAAAATACACCAAGGTATTTGATCACGTCAACGGACAGAAAAGGAGTATCAGAGATACTGTATGACGTTCGTGCTTCGTTACGAAGTTAGGGGAAGCGTAACATGAGAACAATTATTGATATTGAGATGTAGACAAGACTGGCAACACCATTATTGATCTCTAATTGAAACCTAGGAGCATCTTCAGAACTCTTAATCGAATAGAAAACTTCTAGGTTGTCCGTGTAAAGTATCTAGAAAACGAAAAACAACTGTCAATACTATTAACAAAAAGAACACAGAGTAAAGCTCCGTCGCCCTTGGGGGAACCTGTTATCCCTATAGGGCGCGTCCCCAGGTGGTGGATAGGGGAACGCCTCCCAGATATGGAAGGCAGGAGAATCGGTCTCCCGTGAACCACACAGGTCGAAGACGTAAACTTCGTTAAAAAAACTCCCTCAACCCGAGGTGTAACGCGACCCGTGCCTATTGGGTGGGTTTGGCAGCCGGGGGATAAAATTAGGCTGTCTCCTAACGGAGCCCTCCTGATATCAGGCCGCCTCAGGTTGTAACGGTGGCCTTACCATGGTATGGGGCGCTGCCATGGCGGACCGTTTATTTCCCCTCCATCCTCATTGGTCACCGCACATGGCGACATGGGCAGCTCTTTGGAAGGGCAGGTGACCGTAAGAAACAGACAAATGAACAAACAACAAAAAAACAAAAAATCGGATAACGCTACCAAATGGACAGACAAACAGACGGACAAACGGACTGACACAAAGACAAAACGAACCGACAGTCGGACAGACAAGCGGACGGACCCAATGACAAAACGGACAGACAAACGAACGGACACAATCGAGCTGAGGAAGTTGGGAACTCCCTCAGAGGACGAGCTCTTGGCTTCCAGTCAAGAGACAGTTGATGACAAAGCTGTGGGCCACATCACGCCATCAACTATAAATCAACCGATCACATCCGCTGATGCCAAGGGGCAAAAGCGTCAATACCCAAAAAAAGGCCCGTCTAGATATAAGCTTTACCAGCAGTCTCTATCTATTCTCGGCAGAATAAGCAAAAATGAGGCCGAAGGTAAAACTCATCCCAAAGATGCGGCCGATAAGGCAAGGTGCCAAAAGGTGGTCGATGAGTACCTGGCGTTCCAGGCCACCCAGAAGGCAGAAGCCGTTAAACGCAATCGTTCGCAGGACGAGGGCTGTAAAACTGCGAAAAAGCACAAGACGTCTCACACTGCTCTGACGCCCAAACCAGCCAAACGCGCGTTTAACGAGGTGGCACGGGATCACCTGCAAACGGCGTTGGTGGACGAGTTAACGAACCGCGGTAAACCTGCGTTAGAAAGGTGGTCCGAAATCGAGGCACGGCTGTCTCGCATTGTCGTTGATCACGTCATGGCAAGCCCGGAGGGTCAAGTGCCAGGTTATGATTCAATGGAGGTGGTCCGTGGATACAGGGTGATCAAATGCGACGATCAGTTCTCTGTTGATTTCCTTCAAAACGCTATTAGCAAAATCCAGAGCGACTGGGAAGGTTTGAGGCTCAAACTAATCCCAGCCAGTGAGATCCCAAGACGACCAAGGGCTCGTATCTGGATACCGAACATGGAGTTCGAAGCTAAGCAGTTAATACCATACCTGCAAGCACACAACCGCACTGTTCCAATGGATGACTGGAGTATCATCAAAGCGGAGGCTCCGCAAATGAACAGTGTGTCCTTCCTTCTCCAAATCTCGGAGGAGAGTATTGAGCCACTGGGAAAAGTGGACAACAAACTTCGGTTTGGCGTGAGGAAAGCGCATCTGAAGTTATTCCGTTCTGCAAATCCGGAGGATGAGCAGGACGAGGTTGACGACGCTAATGAGTTGCTCATGGGCATGCAACTGGAAGAAGGCGGGTCCACCCAAAACGATGGCGCTAATGAGCAGCATACGGACATGCAGCTTGACGCCCCTAAAAACGACCAGTAAGTATGGGTCTCAAGGTTGTCCAGATCAATCTGCAGCACTCCAGGACTGCAACGGACAACCTAGCCGTTCTCCTATCGGAGGAGGACGTAGACATCGCACTGATACAGGAACCCAGAGTGCGGAGTACTGAGGTAAGCGGATTCTCTCTCAAAAACTACAACTTGTACTATAAACGGACCCAGGGTAACCCCAGGGCATGTATTGTAGCAAAAAAACATCTAAATATATTTTTAATCCCATCCTACAGCTCATCGGATGTGACGGTCATCGAAATGGAGGCTACTGACGGCGTCAGGATCAAAATTGCCTCCATCTACATGGCACACGACCAACCAGCACCACCTGACGAGGCTCGTAGGCTTGTGCTTGACTGCAAAAACAGTATCCTGCTACTAGGATGCGACGCCAATGCGAGGCATTCCCTATGGGGGAGTACCGAAACGAATGATCGAGGTGAGTCCCTATATGAATTTATCATCAATACTAACCTAACAGTATGTAACAGGGGTAATACCCCGACTTTCACCTTTCCAAGCACGGAAAGCTTTAGAGGATGGGCGGAAGTAATAGATGTGACATTACTGTCTGAAAATACTTCAGTGAGGGTAGAAAATTGGAGAGTCTCAAGCAAAAAGTCCTTTTCGGACCACAGCTGGATCCTCTACCACCTGGATCTTGAGGTAGATCCACCCTTACCATATCGAAACCCACTTAGAACAAATTGGAAACGGTTCAAAAATGTAGTAGGGAATAGGATAGGAAGGATTCCGATCCATCAAATCACTCTCGCAGAAAACATTGAAAGTAGGGTCACAACATTGGAAAAGACATTCAGTAGGGCCTACAAAACGTCATGTCCAATTAAATATAGCAAAAAATCCTATCCTCCTTGGTGGAGCAATGAGCTCTCAAAATTAAGGGAAGAAGCCAGATCAAATTTCAATCTCAGCTACTCAACAGGTAATTGGCAGTTGTATAGAGAAAGTCGGAGACAATACAAGAAGGCAACCAGGGCCGCCAAGAAAGAGAGCTGGAGAGATTTCTGTTCTTCTATCGAATCTACCAGAGATTCTGCGAGACTTAGCCGTATTCTGTCCAAGGACCATTCAATGGCTTCTTGGGTCAAGAGGCCGGATGGCACTTGGACTTCTACGGCGGAAGAGTCTCTAGAACTTCTTTTAGATACACATTTTCCGGGATGTAGCACCCATGACAGTGATGCTGGGAGAATCCGGCGGAGCCGATATGACCCACAGCATCTTGTCGATGTAATAGTTACGAAAGAGAAGGTTGCATGGGCAATCAAATCATTCTCACCTTTCAAATCTCCAGGCCCCGATGGGATCTTTCCTAAGATGTTACAGGAAACTCTTGATAGTATTCTACCATGGCTAATGGAAATTTTCAAAGCGTGTCTAAATCTAGGTTATATTCCAAACATCTGGAAACTTGTTAGGGTCGTCTTCATACCAAAGGCAGGCAGAAGAGGACATGAATCAGCGAAGGACTTTAGGCCGATCAGTTTGTCGTCCTTCCTTGTTAAAACTTTGGAACGGCTTTTAGATATGCACATTAGAAGTTCGCTGGAGAGCTTTAGTATATCAACTGCACAACATGCTTACCTCAAAGGCAAATCGACGGAGACAGCGCTTCACGAGGTAATCCGAACAATAGAGGGGTCTCTAGTAAACAAACAGTATACGATGGCAGCTTTTCTTGACATAGAGGGCGCATTTAATAACGTTAGCACGAATGCTATCCAACGGGCGTTAATAGACTTAGGGGTGGAAAATTGTATCACCAATTGGATCATCTCTATGCTAGAAACCAGGATCATTAGAGCTAATATGGGTAACATCAACATAACTAAGAGAGTCCACAGGGGTACTCCACAGGGGGAGTACTATCTCCACTTCTTTGGTTATGTGTGATTAGCAAAGTCTTAATACAACTTAATAAAGGTGCGGTAAAAGCGGCGGCGTACGCTGATGACATGGTGCTAATAGCGTCAGGACTGTTTCCTAATGCGATCAGTGGGATCATTCAAAGGGCATTAGGCGAGCTTAATTCTTGGACCACAGGCTGTGACCTAAGTTTAAACCCGCGTAAAACAGAACTCATGCTCTTTACCACCAGATACAAGGTACCAAGCTTTACCCTACCAAATATTAATGGACAAACCCTCTCACTTTCACCCAGTGCAAAGTACTTAGGGGTAATTTTGGACTCCAAACTTAGCTGGAAATTAAACGTCGAAGAACGGGTAAGGAAAGCTGAAATTGCTCTATATGCCTGCAAACGTATGCTTGGAAGAAGATGGGGTCTTCAACCTAAGCATACATTATGGTTGTACAAGGCGGTTATACGACCAATTTTATCGTATGGTTCGGTAGTTTGGTGAAAAGCTCTAGGGAGAGATTACAACATCAAATTACTCGGCAAAATACAAAGATCAGCCTGTGCAATAACGGTCGGTGCAATCAGATCATGCCCTAGGGAGGCTCTGAACGCACTCACACACGTTATTCCAATAGACCTACATATTAAGAAGACGGCAACCATGAGTGCGTTTAGGTTAAACGAAGCGGGCCGCTGGAAAGAAAACACTTATGGTCATGCCAGTCTACTATTGCGGCAAACTCAGTTAACCTCGGTGAGGACTGACTACATCGTCCCGACGGTAACATTCAATAGGAATTTTGCCACTCTCTTTCCATCTAAGGAAGAGTGGAATAAGGGATTCTCATTAAACAACTTCGACACTACAGTCTATACAGATGGTTCTAAAATGGATTGTGGTGTTGGAGCTGGTATATATTCTCATAGACTTAAAATTGAAAAATCTGTGCGCCTCCCCAATACCTGCAGTGTCTTCCAGGCGGAAGTACTGGCAATTGGGGAAGCTTGTAGGCTACTAATCACAGACTTCTCTTTTAAGAGCAATATCGCTATTCTCTCGGATAGCCAAGCTGCAATCCAGGCACTGGATTCAGCTACAACAACCTCTATGGTGGTGGAACAAAGTAGGAGTAGCCTTTCCACCTTGAGCGAAAAACATAATGTTACCTTAATCTGGGTCCCAGGACATCGGAATATTGAAGGTAACGAAAAAGCAGACGATCTGGCAAGAGGGGGATCTGCCATGAATAACGCTCTTGCAGAACAGGTATTCACACCATTAGGCGCAGTCAAGAGTACAATTTCCCTAAAATACCTCCGAATGGCGGAGTGTAGATGGAGGGGCCAGACGAAATGCAAAATCAGCAGAACGTTATGGCCCACCTACAACCTTAAACAATCATCAATATTGTTAAACATGAAACGACGGGATGCCTGGAGACTGGAGTCATAACTGGCTTTTGGTCTGTCGGAGAACAGGCAGCCAAAATGGGCATCCCTCACAACACATACTGTCACAGTTGCAAACAACCGGAGAAAAAGGAAACAATCTTCCATTTCCTCTGTGAATGCCCTGCCCTATGGAAGGACAGAATGTTAACCCTGGGCAAACCGCTGTTCGAGGAGCTCGAACAACTGTCTGGCTTAGATGTCAACAACCTAATAAGGTTCCTGAACCGCACAGACTGGGTATAGTCATGCCGTAAATAACAAGTTGGTAACGAGGATGTGGCAACAAAATGGTGCGGAAGCGCTAGTTGGATTCAGGATGAATCACCACTCTAACCAACCAACCAACCAAAGCTCCGTCGATACTTTCCTGAGGTACATCAGAAGTTGCTTTAAAGGGAATAGTAGAAACGCCCTTGATTGAGGCCACGCAGCATCCAGCATTACCAAAATAGGAATTCGGCCTATTTTTTCGCTGGTATTGACATGCGTATATCGCAGTCAATAGAACAATGAGTTTTAAGGCGACATAGACACAGCCCAGCGAATTAAACCCAGCGGCTCCGCTATCTAGGTCATGTCATGTCATCCGATTAGATACACATTTTGTTAAACTCGGTCAAAATTGTTTAAGCGGTTATCGTACAAATAATGAAGAAGAGAAAAGAGGTTTTGATGAGAATTCTTAAGAAATATTCATCGGCAAGTGTTGGACTAATATCAAGTGCAAACTAAGTCCCAACTCTTGAACAGATACACATCAATAGAATAGAATAGAATAGAATAATTGAAGGTTTACACTGCGACCAAAGGCATTTTATGCAATCTACTCATCACATTAGCTCATCCAAATCCTATTCACTATGTAAACCTAAGGTGAAGCTGGGTTAGTTGTGCGTTTCTTCTGGCCGTCCAGGTCGAGATGCCTTTTCCTTCTTCTCGCTTTAGCGATGCATTCGAGAAGAAGCTTTTGCGGGTTGATCGCAATAAATGACAATAATCGATGGACTATATTCAGAGACTACATAGAATAATACAATTTTGTGTTTGTTACAGAGTCTATTTGTGATAAAGCCTTATTTGAGTTCTATGCCTGGATGCTTTCCATTTCAATTCAACCGGGCTATTCGGGTCATGTTCTTCGATTTCGATGTAACTGAAATATGTTGCTCTTTGGTCAAAATAATGAGACACGTATTTTTTTTCGCCCGAAAAATTTTTTTTTCAAGAGTTATCGGCAATTTTGTTTTTCGGCTCAAACTCGATTTTTTTAATTATATAAGAAAAAAAATTTTTTAAATGCCCATAACTTAGTCAAAAATGAACCGATTTTAATAATTCTGGGTTCAAAATGATCGTAATTACTTACACGAGGGACTTCATGTAGAAACAATTGCAAAAAAGTAGTTGAAAATTTTTTATTTAGCAAAAAAGGAAAAAAATTGAAATTTTTTCAAAATTCAATATTTCAAAAAGTGTATTTTTTTTTTTTTATAACTTTTTCCAAATCAAAAGGACATCTCAAACTTTAATTGAGCTGAATGCCTAGTAGCTAAAATGAGTTGTTTTTGAGTAATGAATTTTTGAGTAAAAAACCTGTTTCGCACTTTTTGTTCTTTGGAAAATAAAAAATGTTCAACTACTTTTTTGCAATTGTTTCTGCACGAAGTCGCTCGTGTATGTAATTACGATTATTTTGAACCCAAAATCATTCAAATCGGCTTTTTTTTTACTAAGTTATGAGTAATTAAAAAAAAATTCTTATATAGATTCTTTCCATTTCAATTCAAAATGGCTATTCGGGACATGTTCTTCGATTTCGATGTAACTCAAATATGTTGCTCTCTGGTCAAAATAATGAGACACGTATTTTTTTTTTTCGCCCAAAAAAATTTTTTTTCAAGCTTTATCGGCAATTTTGTTTTTCGGCTCAAAATCGATTTTTTTTAATAATATAAGAAAATTTTGTTTTTAAATGCTCATAACTTAGTCAAAAATGAACCGATTTTAATAATTTTGGGTTCAAAAGGATCGTCATTACTTACACGAGCAACCCCATGTAGAAACAATTGCAAAAAAGTAGTTGACAATTTTTTATTTTCCAAAGAACAAAAAGTGCGAAACAGGTTTTTTACTCAAAAATTCATTACTCAAAAACAACTCATTTTAGCTACTAGGCATTCAGCTCAATTAAAGTTTGAGATGTCCTTTTGATTTGGAAAAAGTTATAAAAAAAAAAAATACACTTTTTGAAATATTGAATTTTGAAAAAATTTCAATTTTTTTTCTTTTTTGCTAAATAAAAAATTTTCAACTACTTTTTTGCAATTGTTTCTACATGAAGCCCCTCGTGTAAGTAATTACGATCATTTTGAACCCAGAATTATTAAAATCGGTTCATTTTTGACTAAGTTATGGGCATTTAAAAAATTTTTTTTCTTATATAATTAAAAAAAATCGAGTTTGAGCCGAAAAACAAAATTGCCGATAACTCTTGAAAAAAAATTTTTTCGGGCGAAAAAAAAATACGTGTCTCATTATTTTGACCAAAGAGAAACATATTTCAGTTACATCGAAATCGAAGAACATGACCCGAATAGCCCGGTTGAATTGAAATGGAAAGCATCCCAGACATCTTTGGACTGGAAATTTTTAC